>VDFB02105785.1:363731178-363860214 GCA_007258455.2 Sequoia sempervirens
TAGTAGAGGACGTAATGATTTCAATAGTAAAAGAAGTGCTTACATGTGGAATGCAAGTGACCTCTAGTCTATTAGCAAATTTGAATGGCTCAGAAAGAGCCCACTAAAATCAAGTCTTTTTTTAGTACATGTTTTTTTCTTTTTTCTTTATTTTATGTCCTTGTAAAGGAAAGTAACCTTTCCTTAAGCTTAATATATGCTAATCCAATATGGTGTACACTAAAGAATAAATTAAATTAGATTAATAAATTTGACAATTATGGAAGTGATAATTGAACACTTAACACTAAGCTAGAAAATTAAATGTAAAGTTGATTAGAGTACTAATCTCTATGCATGATAAAGGAAGATAATTTGGATGTAAAACTTTAAATCTACTATTTTGGCACAAAAAGATATTTGGATCTATTCTTCACCTCACATTTTGTGCAAAATTATAGCATTTTCTTGAATGAATGTGGGTTTGGGGCTTGGGCCAATTCTATGGGCATGCATTAATCTTGTAGGGTGTATATTTTAACTTGCTAAACATACACTTCTACTTCCTAATTTATTGGTTTTGCGTTGTTTTTTTAGTGTTAAGGGTCGGTAATGTTTATAAACACCTAGGGGATAATATTGGATCACTAGAGTTGTGTTCTCCTAGGTCAAACTTTTTGAAGGAATGACTTTGTAATTATGGAAGTGATCAAATATGGCAGTATTTAAACATGTAGATATGCTAGAAAGATTATGTAGAATTTGAATTTTTTTAGGTATGCCAATCAAAGTGTTCCTAGCTTGCTTGCTCCTTTACATGAACATAATTGATAATACTTATAGATGATAAATGAATGCAATTAAGTGCCTTTAAATACAAGGATATAACAATCAGTCACACAAACATGTTTTTAGTTTTCTCATAAAGGATAGTTAGATAGGTACTAATTGGTCCATTTTGAATTTAAATTTTAAAATTTTAGAGGTTAGATCTACAAATATAAGATTATTCATGCACTCATGGGATTGGCCCAAGATAAGGAAGTGGTAAAGTCTATGTAGGGAATGCATGTCTAATCTAGAGGGTGTAATAAATGTGGATTATATGAGAAAGTGTGTAGAAATGGTTAAGGTGTGGTTAGAGATGTAAGAAAATGTTTAGTTCAAGATAGGTGAAATATATGGTAATGAGGTCAAATTTGTAAAAGATTGCACCATTTATCAATATTGCATTGACATATTTTCTCAAAATGATTATAAAACCAAATGAAAATTGACAAGGGTATGAAAATTTTACCATCACACTCCTTAACTAATCTACTTAGTATCATTCTTAAAAAATAAATTAATATTTGAAAAAAATCCATAATAGAACTTATAAAGAAAAATATATTTTATTAATAAATAAAATAGTTATTTCTCTTGCTACATCATAAAAAACTTACAATGGAAGCAAGGAATCTTATGTCATGATTCTATACATAAAAATATTGAAATTGAATTTGAAGTCATTTACACATCAAATAATAAATATTTAATAATAAACTTATTATTAATAATGTCATTTAATAATAAATATAATATTAAAGAGTATGTTTTTTAAAAATAAAAAGATTAGGTGATTCACATATTATTAATAATACAACTCATAAGGGGTTGGGGCCCTAGTTCGGTTGGCTAAACCTTTCCTATTGCAGGAGGTTGGTCATGAGGTCTAGTCTTCCCCCACCCTCGTGATACCGAGGGCGTTTACAATTCCTGCAGTCTAAAAAAAAGATACAACTCTTAAATAAATAGAATTTCTATAATAAATAAAATAAATTTTAAATAAATAAAAATAGGTCATATAAAGAAAATAAAAAAAATAAATTAATTGTAAAGTAAATATAATGATTTTTAAATAAATAAAATAATTTGACATTTTATTTTTGAAAATTAAAAAAATACTAAAATTATAATTTTTAAATTTTCACCAAACCTATCCCTATGGTATGCATTCAACTTAGATGATAAAAATTATTGATAAAGTGTATAATTTGGTCAATAGACTTTCTAATTATATAATAGAAAGTGGGGGATTTCTAGTTGAACTTTCCAACTAGAATATTATCAACTTTTTAAGTTAAAAGAAGTTATTTCTATCACACCTGTCCCGGAAACCTTGGTGATGGGTCCCCATAAAGGAGTTAGTGAATAAAAAGTACAACTTTTATATTTTCTATCAATATGCTCGTACAAACAAAGCATCTTTCTTGCTTAAAGTGCTTAATATTATATACTTTTATTTTAGAAAACATATGATATTTCTTTTACTTTTTACTTTCTCAAATAATTTTTTTATACCTAACATTGACATTACCATCAATAACTTAATAATTTATACCCGAAGCTTATCCACTTTAACTTTATGTAAAATAAGAATAATATTTAGAGTAAAGAAATTACATTTGAACTTAGGTTTAATGGAATAGTCATATAAATAGTCATATAAAAGATTAATTTTTTAAAATGTAAATAATAATAATTTTTTTTTTAATATATATTTTTTTATTATTTAAAAAATTAATATAAGATAATATGAAAATTAATAACAAAATGTGATTTAAAAATTATATATAGATAAAATTATTATGTGATGGTAATTTTTTTTTACTTCACTTTAAAAAAATTATAATAAATTATTAAAATCTATTAAAGTAAAAGCATTCAAAAGTTTTCATGATGACAAGATTCTTATTAAATTCTTTTTATAAGAAAATATTAACGCAATCATTTTCTTTGTTTTTAATTTATAACATCTATAAAGTACTCTTTGATGGTCCCTTAGAACAATTCAATAGATTAACTTTTTCAGACTTGAGTATTAATTTAATTATTAGAGTAGTATGAGAAACATACCATAAATGTATTATTATTTTTTTGCATATAGATTGGGAACCTAACCTCAATCATATTAAGTAGAATTCAAACCATAATAATTTTTTTGAGAACTTAAAGTAATCACTAAATGAATTATGACCTTTTGAGTATATTAGTTGTTTTAGTTTGTGTTGTCGTTTTCCTCTCAATATTTTAGTTGAAACTCTTTAAAATAAGTTCATCATTTAAAAGTAGAGTTATGGTCATCTTATCTTTTTAATTATTAATTTATGTCTTATCTATTTTTATTATTGATTCATGTCTTCTCAATTATGGTGCTTTCTTTATTTTATGCTTCTTGATGTTTATAAGATCTGATCAATATGTATATCTCCTACACAAAATTATAATATTCATCATTTATTTTTTATATTCTTTACAACAATGTATTATATCTCTTAATTTTACTTAGTCACTTAAGTATAATTTGACTTAATGTAATATCACTTTTTATTCAAATTAGAAAAAATACTACCACCCTTTGATTTATAATAGACGCATGGTGATTCAGGCCTACACAAAATTATAATATTCATCATTTATTTTTTATATTCTTTACAACAATGTATTATATCTCTTAATTTTACTTAGTCACTTAAGTATAATTTGACCTAATGTAATATCACTTTTTATTCAAATTAGAAAAAATACTGCCACCCTTTGATTTATAATAAGATGCGTGGTGAGTCCTCAATCATTACCTTTACAATATATTTAATAGAACAAACCACTTTTTAATGAGATGATCTTGATATTAACAATATTCAATTGAATATATATATATATATATATCCTTTACATAAAGTTATAATATATTTTCAAGCATTTTTTATATTTAAGTTACACAATTTCATTTGTAATAGTTTTTGTATATCTTAGTACAATTTAATCACTTTAATGTCACAATAAAATAATATAGTATTAATTTTTACCTAAACTAAAAATAAATAAAATAAATAATTCCTTTTTCCTTAAAATAACAAAGGTTTATGGCAATCTTTGGCAATATAATATATTGGGCACAACTAGTCACTTTGATATTGAGACAATCATACTTTGTTCCTATTCATTTTATTTTTGAAGAGTATTCAAAAGAAAATATATCAAAAGTATAAAAGAATAGTATTTAGAATAAAAATTATAAGAATTAATTTGAGTTCAAGAAAGCTTATATCCATCAAACAATTTCAAATATACATTATATTATCTAACATTAAATTAACTTTCTTACAATAAATATTTTGATTTTTTTTTTTTCTTAAAAATTAGTAAAATTAAGAGATCTAGATTAGGACCTCTCTCGTGACTAATAATAAAGCAAGGAATAATCTCACTATTTTTTTAATGATCCAAATCACAATTCAATGGAATCTAAGCACAACCATATTACAACCAACATCCTTTAAGAAATGACATCTAAAGTAAAAAATAAAGGCCACCTACTGGATATATAAGCCTCAATTAGACAAAGAAAACAAACTAGGATTGGACCAAGGGTGGCCTCCTCCACCTTCTGGAGAGGAGAGATTTCATAGTCCATTGAGATCACAATCTTATTGACTCCTTGGATTCTCTATAAATGTACTTAATTCTATTTTTTTCCTTTTTGTTTCTTGGTTGAAGTAGAAAGAATATCTAGAGTTAGAAGAGTGGAATCGGCTCCCTTAAAATATTCACTAGTGTCCTTCAAATAAAAATAACTTAAGGACAATTCCCCCATATTTAAACCCTTCACCCTCAACCAAAAATTGGAATCTATTTCCATGAGAACTTAGCCATAGAATTTTGATTCCTCATATCAACCTCCTCCCTTGATTTTTTAATCATAGAATTCTACCCTTACTTTCGTTTTGGATCATAATTTGCTTGTCTTAAAGTTCTTATATTATGATAAAGTAAATCCCTATAAGACAAGTGATCATGCTCAAAATTTTCCAATCCAAAGAATTTGAATCTTCTCCATCCACTTTGCTTGATAAGAAATTACCACAAACAACCTCACTAATTTGTGAGGTCATTTTTGTGCCTACCTTAATATCGACATTTAAAGATGAAAACCTAACATCTTTATTTTGATCCATCAAGAATTGTCATGGATTATCCAAATGAAATTTGGGTTTAGATTTCTAAAATTTTGGACCCACTTTTGGTGATAAATATTCTTCAAGGAAGCCTTGGGGGAGTTAAATGCATTTCTAAAATTATCTAATTACAATAAAAGGAAAAAAATAAAAGAAATTCAAAATTTAAATCGTGTTTCTGCCAAAAAACAACTATTGTAAATCGTGTTTCATGCGTTCAGAGAATCTCATGATTTCTCATGTGCAGAGCGTACCAACTCTCTGCGCTAGGGTTTCAAGGCAACTAGCCGAGTAGAAATTGTGGCTCAAACAAATGAAGAGGCTCCTTTTGTTGGTTATAACTTTTTTGCAGGGGAGATGCCTCTTCCCAATAAAATCAAGCATCAGGATGAGCAAGGTGCAGTGCAGGATCAAAACTCAACCTGTGTAGAGTGAATGGAGGAGTAGCAAGAAGTTGGGCAGTTAAAATGTTTTGCTTCAGTTTTTTAGTAGAGGCTTCACATGCACACATTTTGAAAATCATGCCTCACTTCATACCAATCAATCATTGGGTCTTCAGATGAGTTAAGGTGGTGGTACTGTAGTTAGTCTTTTTTGAAAATTTTGATATTTGATCCCCTCATGTGGGATAATTTTGTAATTGACTGTAATAATTTGAATCAATCTTTTGTATTGATTGGGCTATAACCGAAGGCTTTCTTCTTGGTTCTTTCCTGCTGGTATGCACTCTGAACCAGGCTTATGTACATATTATTATATATATTAATATAATATAGTGGCGTGTCCACTTTTGTCAAAAAAAAAAATTTAAATCCAAGGATGATGTATTGATTAAATCCATATGGAGTGTGAAAGGTTCTTGGAAAGATCAATCATCACACACACTCTAAAAATTTAATTTTATTGTTCTTATAAAAATGGCTCAACGCCAATGAATTCTCCAACCTATTCCATAATTTTTTTTTTAAAGATCTACATTGTGTCAAATAAAAGGGAGATTATAAAATCTAATATATATTGTGACACATGAAAAAACCACATGTGGTAAATTGAAAAGGATTCCATAAACACAAAAAATATTCTTCTCTTCATAGATAACTAAGGATTATTACTCAATACAAAATTGTAATTAACTTGGGATTCAAATTAAATTTTAAATAAACCTCTATAGAGTAAAAATATTGAATGATCAATAATTGAGGGAAAAGATTCCTTAATCCATTTATAAATATGCACTAGGGATGGTCTTCTCCCCATGAAGTGACAAATGATAGAGCAACTTCCCAAGTTTTTGATAGCTAAATCAATGTGTACATTTGAAAGATAAAGTCTTAGAGATGAATGGAAGAATTAAATAGGGATATTCCCAAGAAGGAAATAATCAATAAATTTCCTAGAATACATCACTAAAATAGATTCCACAACCTTTTAGGGTTCCTTAGAGTGGTAAACCTAAGATGGGGGATTAGGTTCATTAGATTTCCATCTACATATGTAACTTTGAGAGAAGGAAACACCTTCACTATGAGGATATGAAAAAGAGAAGGAACAAAAGATATGTTCACCTATAACATACATTTATAAAAATATTCATAGGTATGAAAGAGGTTGTCAATATTGTAGTGTCATAAATTGTACCATGTGGTAGTTTCACACTTGTGCATTTAGGCTCGCCTCATTTATGACAAAAACCTATAAGTTGGAATTTCACAATTTTGATTTCATAAGCGACAATGATGAAGCGTTAGCAGCCCGAGTGTCTAATTTTTGTGTAGTTTTGGTAAGACACTAGCATGACGTGTAGATGTCTACGTGATGCGCTAGTACCCCTATACTTTTCAAGATTCAAATGAAAACATTTTGTATCCTTTTTCCTATGAAATATTTCGTAGTAGCAAGGATGCATGTGTAATAGCTCCTCCTTCCCATCCAACTTAACATAAATACATTTTTACTCTCATTTTAAAAAAGGAGGCTCTGATAATGGAAGGCTCTCTCTCTTGCTCTCTCACTCTCACATTGAAGCTTTGTATAAATTCTCTCACACAATAGTCAAGAATCCTCTCGCTCACAAGATTATATCACATCTATCAATTCAAGAGGGGAGCCACATGCTGTTGGTAATGCTCTCTTATCATTTTATCATAGATAATATTTTCTATATAATCTCATCTTTATTTATCTGATTATAATCATGATAGGGGTTCTGCTCCTTTGTGGGGTTTGTTTCTATCACACGTCTTTTATTTATGTATTTTATCTATCTCGATCCTACCTGGTTGTTCATGGATGTGTAAACACCAAAAAGGGGGTTTGACTAAGGTAAGACCCTAAAAAACCCCCAACATTTTTCTTGTTCTATTTGTGTGCAAATGAATAAATTCAGTGAGTTGGGTATTCTAGATTTTGGACTTTTACTGTTTGTTTCATAAGAGAAAACAACACGGTGTACAGATGTCCACACAATATGCTAGCATCCATGGCTGAGAGAAGATCTACTTGAAGGTATAATCTATGGTTTTTGTACTTGTAGTGTAGAAAAAAGTAACCCTTTTTCACACTTAGTTTGGGAATGAATAATTAATGATAAAATGGACTTAATTGTGCCTTATTTAAGGTGTTGTAAAGTGTTTATTTACACTTTCACACTAATCTAGGGATTTATTAATTAATTGAGGTTAATTTGAGCTTAATTGGCCCCTTAAATTCAAATCCAAGCCTAATTTATTGTATTTTCTGAGGGACAAAGCCCTCGACTCATTAATAATATTTCACAACACTTAATTTTGCAAGGAATGTGTCCTAGGCTAGTGACCTACGATCCCCACGAGGTCCTAGGACCCCCTTTTGGCATGTTATTTCACAATCCTCGAAACATGTCCTAGTTAAGTATGCTAGGACCCATTCGCCCTATGGAAAATGGGTCCTCCTTAACTTAGGACACCCCCCTTGGGATGTGTTTTTTGGTGGTATTTTAATAAATTCAAATCCTAGATATGATGTTAGCTTGTGTCATTTGAATTTCGGGATTTAATCTTAAGTTAAGTATAAATATAAGGTTATTTCACATAGTTCCATCCTAGAAGATCTAATCTTTCAAGCATTCAAGCATTATAGCAAATTTATGATCAAGAGAGAATTCAAGAGCATTTAAGAAGGCATTCAAGGGTAGATTTATTGAAGTTTATTGCATCAATCAAATATCATATCATCATGTCAAAGGAATAGTGCATCATGCATGTTGTTGAGCTAATATGTTGATGCAACATTGGAGATCTTATTCAAGCATTGTTTCATATCAAAGTGTTGTGATCAAGATCTACACTCATTGAGGCCATTTCATGCCAAGTTTTAGATTTACAATCCAAGGTTCAATTGAGGATTGGTGAGTTGTGGCATTACATTGTTCATTCATCCCTCCTTTTATGCATCATTTCAATTCAAGGTTTAATTACCAAAACGGGGTTTGACCAAGGAAAATCCCTATTCCCTAACACAACAACATTTTTATTCCTCTTTGATGTGTGATTGCAGGTTTTAGGTTGAAGATCAAGTGGAGAATAAAAGTTGCAAAAGTTGTCAAAGTTGCAAAGTTATAAAATTTGTCGTCTTTCTTGCAAGATCATGAAAACTGAGCTACAAAATTAATTTTCAACTTTCAAGAGCTGAACACCTGGGATCTAGGAGTGCATACATTGAAGAACATGATCCAAAAATCAATTTTCCAGAACCCTAGTAGGGACCCATTCACCACTGGGCGAATGAGTCCTCAGTGAGGCCCAAAAAAGCACTTTTTCTAATAGGTACACATCATTTTAGCATCTTAAAACCTACCTCTTTATTGTTATAACAGTTAGGTTTATTTTTTGATTGTTAATTGCACATTATAGCCCTCATAATTGAGTGAAATAATTGGTCAAAATTAGGTGTACCCATTTGGTTGATCTCATTTGTGGTGCACCTCTTTTTCTTTGTTTCAGTACTTTCCATTTTTGTATATCGAATAACTTAATTCTATCATTTACTCTTGTAATTAAGTGATTTTAATATTCTCATTATTTAAAACTTAGTGTCAAATTGGTTAAATTGTGTAAAAATTATCCATCATTTATCTTGTCACCTAAGCAATGTCTTTTGAGGTAATTGAGGGTTATTTTCTCCTTAAGACCCCATCGTCCTGAGAGTAGTGAATCTCCTCCTTTACATTTTGGTGAACTCGACGTGAAGGAAATCATGTCAACTCTCTTTCTTCAAAATTTTAATTCTTTTGATAATGCATTTTCAGAGCAAGATTTTGATATGTTGGATGACGCCTTAGATGATTTCTTAGAGGCATCTCCTTCTACTCAAAATTATGTTAAGAAAACTTCTCTATTAAGACCTTCTTCTTCTCAAGTTAAGAAGTTCATAAATGTAATCGTAGTCATTGCCACCCCTTGAAGGCTTAAGAGATTGGTCATTTATGTGACTCTAGCTAGCCCTTCTCCTAAAAGGATTCATTATATTCATAGGGTTCCTATTGAAAGTGATATACCAAACCTTTACACGAGATTCATGAAATCTAAGGATTCCTCTTATAGAGCGGTAACCCATACTTATAATACTAGAAGGAATTAATAGAATGTTAATCAACCTAATTCTTTACCATCTTCTCAACCATGCCTTCCTCAAGCACCTATACCTACAACTAAGCAATCAGATGAGTATGATCTTATCAAGAAACTTCGTGTTACTCCCACCAAGATCTCACTTTGGGATTTTATTCAAATTGCTCCAATTTACCAAGGCATGCTTTAGGAAGCCTTGAAAAAGATTCACTGAATATTATGAATGTTAATGCATTGATAGATCATATTTAATCAAATTCACCGAATATTATGTTCCATCCACATGAAATACTACCTCCAAAAGTGAAAAAGAAAGAAGATGCTTTGATGATAATATTTTACATTAATAATATCGATATTAGATGTGATCTCATTGATACTAATTTGACACTCAACATATGTAGCATTGATTTATTGCTTAAAATTAAATTTGATTTAGCTTCTCTTACTGCTTCTTCCTTATATATTTATGGGTTTGACAATGTCAATTGACAAGCCTTAGGCATGATAATCTTACCTTTAAGGTTGGAACATGTTACCATACCCACCTTGGTATATGTTATGCTAGGACCATTACCATATAATATTCTCTTGGGGAGGCCATGGATTCATGCTTTAAGAGTGATTAATTTTACTATGCATCATTTTGTGAAGTTTTTCACTAAAAATGAGGTGATTAAAAACAAGGCTAACCCTGATGTTATACACCTATGTGAGATGGCAATTGCTAGTCAAACTTCGGTTGCATGTACTCTTAAAAATTTTATTCCTTCATTATCTTCCAATGTGTCACCTATTACAAAGGATACTCTTGAGAGAGATGTCCCTAAAGAAAATCCTCCCACAGAAAAAAGTCTCGAGTCTACTTCTATTTCTTCTCCTAAATTGAATGCATGTCTAAGTGATGATTGAGGATCCTTGAACTTCATCGAATCTTATTTCGAGGAATACAAAGTAGATCTGATCCACCTAGATATTCCAAAATTATCATTCATATTTGTTGAGAAGGATGATTATGCTTCTATAAAGAAGGGTGATATAGTATGGATTATGCTCTTTACACTAATCTTTCTTCTTCTCAAGAATTACAATCACGTTATGGACCAAGATTTAATATATTCTCTAAGTTCAATTACAAAGGTAAAGGTTGTGGAAATGATGAAAAAGGTACATTAAAGTCCCCTTAGAGGCTAATCCATTAAATTCCCCTTAGAGGCTAATCCATGTGACTTTAAGGTTGGAATTGGATGTCACCCACAACATCTAAGGCAAAGTTGTGGTTGAATTTCAACATAGTTTCTATCGAATTTCGTCATCTTAAACTTGTTCATCCTGAGTATATTATAGATAGGGTAGACTCTGATGAGGTTCCTCTAGATGTCTTCTCTTCAGATGAAGCTCTAGAATAATTCTTGGGTGTCTATTCTAACCTACCTTCTTATCATCATAAACAATGATTCTTGTATTGTTTAAATAGACAAACATATTTGGTGAGTCTATTATAAATTCTGATGACAAGGATTTTTATCTAATATGGATGATAGTGTTTCTATGCCTCATCCTAAAGACCATAGTACTCTCCTTAAAGGAGATACTTTTGACATCTTCAAGGATCCCAAATATTCTAAAAAATTAATTAAGATTAGAAAATGTCTTTCTTTAGAAGAATCTAAACAACACACTAATTTATTGCATTCTCATCTTGATATATTTTCTTGGTCATATGAGGACATGCCCAGTATTGATGAATTTTTAGTAGTTAATAATATCATCTTATGCCTTGATGCCAAGCCTGTTAAGTAGAGATTTGTAAAATGAATCCCAAGGTTGCTTTATTAGTCAAAACTAAGATAGAAAATATTTTAAAAGTTATTTTTATCCATCCTATTAACTATTCACCTTGGATATCGAATATCATCACTATTAGTAAACCTAATGGTCATATTCATGTTTGTATTGACTTTTGTGATATTAATAAGGATTCTCTTAAGGATGATTTTCTATTGCCTAATATTGATATGATTGTAGACTCGACTGTAGGCCATTCCTTGTTGTCCTTCATGGATGGCTTTTCAGGATATAATAAGATCCTTACTAACCCAAAATATCAATATAAGACAACCTTCACTAACCCTTGGGGTACTTTCTATTATGTAGTCATGTTGTTTGGATTAAAGAATGTTGGATTGACTTATCAACAAGAAATGACACTTATCTTTCATGATTTCATTCAAAAGATCTTAGAAGATTTCATCGATGACATCTTGGCTAAGTCTATAAATCATCAAGATCACATTGGGAATCTTCATCCTATCTTTGAAAGGCTTCAACTCTATAAGATGAGACTAAATCCTCTTAAGTGTTTCTTTGGTATAGATGCTGACAAAATCTTAGGATTTATTATTCCTCATCATGGATTTTGGAATCAAAGTTGATAAAAATAAGATCGATGTGATTATTAACATACCTCCACCTAAGAACATCTCTCAACTATGTAGCTTGCAAGGGAAGATTCAGGAAATTCATAGATTTGTATCTTAATTGGCTGATCGTACTCTTTCATTCATGTGTTTGTTGAAGAAAGATGTTTGTTTTTGGTGGGATGATGAATGCCACAAGGATTTTGATTCTATCAATAATTATTTGGCTAATCCTCCCATCTTAATACTGGTTATGAAAGATATACCCTTTTTACTTTATATCTACATCACCTTATGCTTTAGCAACTTTGTTAGCTCAACATGATGATGATGGTAAAGAAAGAGCAGTTTAATACATTAGTCATATTTTGGTTGATTATGAAACTTGGTACTCTACTATGGAAAAACAATTCCTTTCTCTCATTTTTGTGACACAAATGTTACAAAATCATCTTCTCCATGTAGATACTCATGTGATCATAAAATGTGTTCTTCTTAAACACTTACTAGAAGTGATCTTTCTGGAAGGTTAGTGAAATGGGTGATGCTACTCTCCGAGTTTGATATTAAGTTCATATCTTAGAAAGTGACTAAACAAAAAGCTATCGTTGATCAATTGGAAAAAGCTCCCTCACCTCATTCTTTTCCTAACATGGAATTGTTCTCAAATGAAAAACTATTTGCATTGGATCATGAATCTATGTGGGAAATGTATTTTGATGGATCAAGATGTCAAACTGGCTTTGGGGTAGGTGTAGTTTTAAACTCACCTGAAGGAAATCCAATTCCTCTATCTTTTTTATTATAATTTCATTGTATAAATAATATCCCTAAGTATGAAGCCTTTATTGTTGGCTTATGTTCTGCAACAACATTGAATGTTAAACATATATGTATTCATGGTGATTTTGAGCTTATTGTAAATCAGATCATGAGAATATATCAAGCTAAGCAAAGCAAGCTATCTTAGTACCATAATTTGGATTTATCCTTACATGATTGGTTCTCTTTTTTTACTATAGATAGTGTTCTTAGAGAGAAAATCATGCAAATGCAATGAAAAGCACAACTTCCCTTGTAACCTCGAATGATGGTGTAGATGAATACCACTTTGTGGTCCAAATTATCCACTCTCTTGTTGTCTCAAACAAGCTTGAACTTGATAGTATTGCGTGTGATTACATAGACTTAGGGGAATGGTATTATCATATCTATAATTACCTAAAAATTGGAAACTTTCCCGATGATGTGAGTAAGAATACTCGTGTCTAGATAAGAAAGATTTCATCTTGCTATATCATTTTGTCTAATATTATTTATCAAAAATATTACAATGTTCTTCTTCTTCGATGTATCACTAAGGATAAAATACCCCTTTCCCTTCAAGAAGCTCATTTGAGCTCTAGGAGTGCATATTTTGGTGGTAAATCCTTAGTGTATAAATTGATTCATAAGGGATATTATTGGAAAATAATGGAGAAAGACTCCTTTTCCTTTATCAAGAAATTTCCTCAATTTCAACAACATAGTAATCTTATTTGAGCTCTTGCACAGTAACTCTGCACTTAGACCTCTCCTTGGCCATTTTCAACATGGGGATTGGGTATTATTGGAAAAATATCTCCCCCTTCTTCTAAAGGGCATACCTTTATCATTATAGCTATTGATTACTTCACGAAGTGGGTTGAATCTATTACACTTTGATCCACTAACACTGAAACAATCTATAGCTTTCTTCTAAATAACATTATTGATCACTTTGGATTGCCTTCTACCCTTGTTTATAATAATGGTACTTAATTTAAGAGAAACAAGGTAAATAAATTATTAGAGAGGTTTCATAGTCAACATCAATTTTCTACACCTTACTATCCTCAATATAATGTCCAAGCAAAAGCGTCTAATAAAAATATTAAACTAATTCTTTGAAAAATAGTGAATAAACATGATAAAGATCGGCATATTCAATTGACTTATGCATTATGGGCCTATCACATGAGTGTTTGTATGACTATTGGTACAATCCTGTATAACTCTTATGTATAGTGTTGAGGCTATTATGCATTTAGAGTTGTAAATTCCATCTTTGTGAGTTTCCCTTAAAGGGTTAATTGATAATGATACTTATTGTTTTGAATGCCTAAATCAACTTGTGTTTCTCGATAAGTGTTGATTAAAGGCCCTTGATCATCTTCAAGATTATTAAAAATCTATTTCTAATCATTACAATCAAGGTGTTCTTTCTCGCACTTTTAAAGTGGGTGATCACGTTCTCTATGAGAGCCAAAGAATATAAATGCACCATCTAATCAAAATGGGAAATTTATCCCTAATTGGTGTAGTCACAAGTGAGAAACCAAAAAAAACACTAGGATCGAGCATAAAATTGTCCAAAATTTGATCAAGGTTCTAATCCCCGAATGAATCCAAGAAGGAAAACAAAATAAAGAAGCAAATCAGGCAAGACTGGGAATAGAAAATAGATTCAGATCAAACTATACATGGTCCAAAATCCATTTCAGATCTCAAGTCCCAACAAGACCAAATCAAGGCGGGGCCAAGGAACCAAATTGAAACTAGACCTTTTACAAAAAGGTCAAAAGTCTGATTCAGAACCTGAATCCTAAGAAGACACAAAATAGACCAGGGTTGGGAACCGCAATCGGATCCAGACCCTTTTTCTAAAGGGGCTGAAGTCCAATTCAAAACTTGAATCTTGACAAGGTGAGGAAGCAAAGTGGGAATTAAAAAGTTGAATCAGATTCAAACCTTTTACAAGAAAGGTCAAAATCTGCCAGGCAACAAAAGAAAAGAGCCCAAGAGAGAAAAACCTCCCATAATCGAAATAAAAACACAAGGCAAAAGGGAGAAAGGGGTCAGGAAAGAGAACATCCCCGGGACTAGAGCAAAAGAAAACAACAAGGGAAAGAAAACAAGGAAAAAAAAAGGGAAACAACAAAAAAAGAGAGGGAGACCCATTTTGAACCAAATGAAAAATGGGGATGGGTATGTAGGGCATAACATGACCTTGATTCATTATGGAACTCCATGCATGTGTTGATTCCAAGTTGAATAGTTGTATGATGTTAGTAAAGGAGCCTTAGAATGATCCATGGAAAAGAAGAGCACTAGAAAATAGATAAAAAAGAATGCACCAAGAGGCCTCCCCCCAAATCACTCTATCAAGAATCCCCTAAGATTATAATTTGGTACTTTATATACATAGTGTGATAACAATAACAAAATTGTTTTCTAGAGTTTATAATGCCAAGATGGATCAAATATGAAAAAATACAACAATATCTCAGAGTGAGATCCTCAAACTAAAATTATACTTGCCCAATATGATCTAGACTAAAAATGAAGCCTTTCCAAAAGGACAATACTTCTCTAGGTGTCAATATGTCCAAGTTATCATCTAGAATACAAATATGCACAAATCTGAATAAAATATACATAGGGTTGAATCTGAAAAAAATTCTTGAATATAATTTTAGAGCTCCTTAATACATTTCCAATGCCACAAGAATCATAAAAAATGGATAAACGGGCAAAAGGTTATGAGCTTGAAATTCCAAAAGGGAGATCTGATTTCAAATGGTAATCAATTTCACTAGTAGCTAGATCTAATGAAACATGCACCAATAGAAATCACATAGAACCACAATTTCACAAATATCTTGATTGCAAAAAATTGAATTTTGGGTCAAAAGTTATGAATTTTTGAAAAAAAAATTGAATTTAGCTTATAGTGACAACCCTCCTAGTTAAAAAAATACCAAGAGAAAATCATCTAAAATGGACAAATTTTATATGAAAATAGGTGTTTTTGGGCCATATAAATGCAATGGAAGCATCCATTTGGGCTATGAGTGCTCCAATAAAAAAATCACCAGATTTGAGCTTTAAACCATAATTTGCAACTATATCATATAGTGGCCAAATTGAGTGAAACAAAAGCTAGATTTGGCTTTCTTGGAATTTATAAAATCAATAATGAGATTATATTTGTACCACCATAATCCAAAATGAACTTGAAATATAAATCCATAAAGTGAAAACCCCAAATCTCATATTTCTATCAAGTTTTTTGATTTTCTAGCTCATCATATGATATAAGAGAAGAACATACTCAAATTTTCAAGATCCACCAAGATTTGCAACCGTGCAATAACTCAAGCACAAATAAACCTTAGATATGAGAAGAGGATTTGAATATTTGAAGCTCTGGTAGCATGTTAGAATCACTCAAGGACTCAAGCCTCCAGGATCACCTGCAAAACCAAAAAAACCTTCTACAAGAGAGAAAAGAATGAACATAAAATTTCAATATGGATGTGAGATAATATTAGATCAAATGTGATCAATATTCAATTCTCAAGATTTCAATGGAATTGAATTGGAATGGAATGATTTAAAAATGAGAACCCCTCAGTTATAAAGCCAAGGTAAGACATATTATCAGATAAGATCATGACCGGTGTCTTAATCCTATGTCATGAGGCAACTAAGTCACAAATATTAAATGAACTAGGAAACAATAATTAAATGCCAAAAAGATAAGATAAGATCTAAGTGACAACTAAGACTTCTAGAAAGATTCCTAATGTTGGTTAACATGTTTTATACTTTCTAAAAATTTAATTTCTTCACGCTATTGCTCAACATGAGTAAAACTCAATTACCAATAGTTGAGTAAACTACTTGTATGTGAAAAAGTTCCTCTCTAAATTTATGAGGTACAAATCCCTCTTCTGATAAGTAATATGTAATTTTCTAAAAATAATCTAAAATGGGGTATGCTTTTAACTAGAAAGAAAGAAAGGTGAGAGACTGAATTCCAATGCTTATAAATTTAAACATTGAACTTAATGAATAGATGCTAATCATAAAAAAAACATAGCACATAGACTAATTTGCATTCCATAAAATGTAAACTGAAATTTTTTACATGTCTAGAGATAATATTGAAACCGAAATGGATCTAGTGAATAATGAAGATTTTCACATTCACACAAAAATGAAACAATCTAAGAAAATAATCAATACACATAGATTATAAGAAATTTCATTCATTCAATGATCCATATGATATGCTCACATATGTACCATATTTTAGTTTCAATTGTATTTCTCCAAAAAAATTCTAAGAGGGTTTTCGATAACGTCACATTACATACATAATTATAAGTGTAACTATTTTTTAGGATAATTGAAAAATAAAAAGTCTCTTCAAATTCTTGAGAATTAACATTCATTAAAAAATATTTTAAATTAAAACAAGAGGGCTATTGCTTAGGCGACACATTTCTAATGACTCCTTGTGATGATTGGGTAGCTGACGTGGCGATTCTAGCTTTCTGACTATAAAATGCTTTGACCACTAGAAGAATTTTGTTGTGTTGTGAGATGATTACTGTCTTTGTCCTCAACTTCCAAAGATCCTTTTTTCTCTTTCTATGTCTATTTTTCTTGAGTGCATTGTTGCAAGCCCATGCGATTGAGATAGTGAAAATCTAACATCACTGAGTCTCCTCATGTTTTCTATAATGAAAATATTCTTGTCATAGAAGCTCTATATTAATTGAGTAATTGCTCCAATACATTTTTCTTCAAGAAGGAAAGCTTCCATTCAATACTCCTCTTCCATATGACACATCTACTATCATCAACACTTGAAAAAACTTGTTTAGCCACCAATTTATCTACTCCAATTTCTAGAATTTCTTTGAAATCACTACTAGTTTTTAACTAGATAGACTCTTCATGCATGGTAGTGGCAATATCTTTATCTAACTCAATCTTCAACACTTCAATATCCACACATATCTTCTTCATACCAATGATGAATTTAATTCCTTTAACCAACATATTTGCAGTCCATCCTTTAGTGATTTTCCCATAGGTTTTATAACCTTAAATTTTACTCACCATATCTTTTCCTATAAATAAAGTTGGGTTGAATGGAGCACTTTCCTGATTGTTTAGATGAGGAGTGGGATTAATCAATGATTTTAAGTAATCAATTAATATTTTTACTTGATGCTTCAACTCATCTTTACTTTTCTTATCCCTAGTCATCCTCTCTACCAGTCTAGTAGTTGTTACTTGGATATTATGCATGTCCTCATATGTATTGGAAGGCCCAAAGTTAAATATAGTGATATTTAAATCACTAATAGTTGCTTGTCCTACATATTTTTCATAGAGAGGTGTGCTACTTCCACATACATGTTTCTAGTATTAGAATCCTCTATTAATCTAGAAGTAGTTTTCAATTTCTTAGGTTTATGAGTCATTCAGAGTGGTTGGCCGACAAAATATCTTTCATGGAGATTCAACTGAACTATTTTCCTTTTCTTTGACAATGTTTTCTTTAACCATGAGGTAGAAGTAGGAATTTCATGGAATTGGTGCAAGGAGATGTGAATTGTAGAGCTCTTCTTAGGGGAGGAGTATGAGAGATTCTCACCTCGAGAGAAGAAGATGGAGTAGGGCTTATCCTATGTGGAGAGTTCTATGGAACATTTGATGGAGGAGAATTGGGAGAATGAGGAGAAGAAAGCACATCAACTATTTCTTCTTATTTTGCTACCTATTTGTCCTCCTTTTGCGTTTTCTTTGGAACATCATCTCCACAAGTTTTCTCTGGAATCCCTTTCTTTGGAGGATCTTTATAACCACCTCCTTTTCCACCTGGAACTATTTTTTGAGTAGAGGAGGATGATTTTAGAGTGGAAGATGATGATGCTTGACTGATTTCTCCTTGATGTTGAGCATCTTGAGAATTTGGGGGCACAATTGTTTATTTTTTGTAGTTTTCCTAGCCATCCAATCTTGAGTTCTCTTAAATACTATTGTAGTCTTTGTATCTATACTTTCCGCTGCTTTAATACTCCAATTCATTGATACAATTGGCTATATCTACACATGATTGAAAAAAAATGGATCCATTAAGTTTGATTCATCGTCTTCTATACCTTGAATATCCCAATTTAATCTAAATGTTATAATTTGTCTTAAAGAAAATCTCATCCAACTCCTCCTTCAAACCTCATACTCATCTACACAATCTACCAAATAATCCTCTAGATGTGGAATAATCCCAACCCTAATTGTAGATTGTCTTTGACAAAGTTTTTACTGTTAAAGGGGAATATCCTCTCATAAAATTATATTATATATTTTGTTGAATCTCTTTCAATATTGAGACATCTGAAATTAAATTGCAAGAGTAGTACCTAAGGACAATAGGGAATTGAATTCCAACCTTCTTCCTCTCTTGAAATCTTTTATTTACCTTTGCAAATTGTTTTCATACTTGAATAAGAACAAATTTATCTTTTTCATATTTGGGTAGCTTATAAGGAACTCCATCAAAACCTCCAATTCTGATGTAAGTAAATATTTGAAATTATATGAAGTGGCTACCATAAGTGTCAATTAATTGCAAAGCTTCCAGATAAAACCTCAGAACTATGTCCTCTTACATATCTCTTACCATTCTCATGGTGAATGCATCATTCACTCTTTTGAAATGTCTGAAACTCCTTTCCAATTGGAGTTGATTATAATAGTCATATATTTGAATTTCTTCATCATGAACTTTAATTGGTCTCAAACCTGGCCAAGGTCTAGTACATGCAATAGCATAGAATAGTTAAGGAGTCATATAGAATGAATTTGGTCACATATGAGCTGAGCCCAACCAAGATACTACTCACCGTGGATAATTATATGTATAAGTAAATACATCCAGTCTTCAAATTCATGAGCCCTTTTATTGCCTCTCATCTTATATAAAAGAACAATCATATCAGAGATCTCGTCAACAAAATGGGTTCTATGTAACTTCTTTGGAAATTGAGATTTTCCTCTTTTTGGGTGGAAAACCATTCTCGAGCAATGAAATTTTTGTATTTTCCTTTAATTTCCTAGAAAATGCTAATGAGAAAGAATGAAATTGAAATCTATAAACTCTTCTCTTTTTGAGAATTGTAAACATGAGGCAAACGTATCCATATTTATTTTAACCACCAAACTATTATCATTTGTCCTAATTTACCTCGCATTGTAGTCATAGCGGTTAATGCACTCTAAAACTAAGTCAGCACATTGCATTACTACTAGAAATTCTACAACTTGCAATAAACCACTCTCAATAAGTCTTTTGAGAGATTAGGGATCTATCCTCCCAAATTCTTTCCCAAAATTCATCCAAATTAATGTTCCCTAAATTGGTGTCTCCAATTTTCAATAATGTACTAGACATGCCAGATAAATGTTCATAACCTAAATACTTTAATTTTATGGTCTATACAATGGGTATGTGTAGGATCATGATGGGCCAAAAAGTGGCAATATGATGGGTATGTGGTTGACGACTATTTTTTTACCCAAAATTGATGAAATGAAAAGGGTTTTTAAAGGAGATTCTCAGCTTTCCACCAATATAAATTATGCTTTACTTTGAATTTAATAAGTAATTATTATTCATTTTCTATTCAAATTACGACTAAAGTCTGATTGATAGGCTGATTGAAAAACATCTATAGCTTTCAAATGGTATCACATTTTTGAATCCAAAAGATCTCCACATTCTATGCTTCACATAATATAGGATTAAAAAAATAAAATTGAATTTCATGAAGTTTTGACCAAGTTAAGGTGGTCGACATACAAGTTTTTATATTTTTAAAAATTTGTAATAAAAAATCATAATTGATTATTTACTTGGAAAAAAATTACAAAAAATATGCATCACATCCACGAGTCCTCTACTTATATCTAAAATCTTATAAAAAATATTATCATTTTATTGTGGTTAGGGTGGTTAGACAAACACCTACTTCTTATTTTTTCCCTGAAATTTAAGTACCACTGCATTGAAATTTCAAATTTTCACCAAATAGATTTTATTTATTTTTAAACAAACCTAGTAGTTTAGAAACTAAATTCAATTTGCTACAAATTCTATTCTTACATATTTTTGAAATAGTATAGATAACTTATTCAAATTTTTATGTCAAGTTGCCTAACTCTGATTTTTCTAGATTTTTTGCCACTTAAGGGCCTTTTTTTTCCATGATGATCCTGCACATACCCCAATTTGAAAGAGTACTATCAAAATTCATGTTTGGGAAATGATTCAATTGAATTATATGGGCTGATAAATAGTGCTTAATTCCTAAATTTGCAAGACTTCTCCTTGAATTATCTTATAATAAACTAGGCCAAGAAGAAACTCACAATATCTTTGTGTTAAACTCAAATGTTGCAAACCCACTACTCAAAGGTCTTATGTAACTATGGTATTTTGTTGCTAGCAAAATTTTCTCTTGAATGCTTGTTAAATGAATTCTTTTGGTAGCATAATTTCTATATAAGTATCTATAATTAATGTTCAAGAGTGGTAGATAGGAATTAAGGGCACATTTATATTTTGGTGCATGTGAGATTTGTCATCTTACATCTCCTTTTCATACTTTTTGAATTTTAAAACAGAACAACTATAAAATCTTGTCAGAGAATTCATAGATTTGGACAACCTTGTTAGGCTTTGACAAAGGTTTCAAAACCTTGAATATCATCTGGAAGTTCTCATTAAAACGGTTTTTGGAGAACACCATCTTTCCAATATAAATCTCTTCAGCGTTAATAGGGTTTATCAAAACCTTGCCAGGCTCTAACAAAGGTTTCAAAGCCTTGACTAAGTTTTGAAATACCCATTTTATCTCCATTTTTTCTTGTGAGTTTTGAAATACCATATTGGAAATTGAATCTTCAATTTATGCAACCTTCAATTTTGGATAAAAGTGTTTGGGTGGATATAAATGAGGTTTCTGAAACCTTGTCGGAACCTGACATAGGTTTCAAAACCTATAAGAACTTCCAAAACTCTTGCAATTTTCTCAAGTACTTAGCTTTTTCATTTAACATCAGCATTTGGCTAGGTTATGGAAACCTTTTTGAACCCCAAAATGGTTTCAAAAAATTGTTGGAGTAATTAGGATAATCACTTGATAATTAATTTTTCATTAATTAATTATTAAGTCCCTTATTACTTTAGTTCACTTAAGCTAAACTTAGGAGTGCTTTTTTATTATTAGTTTGAATTAAATATAGGAAAAGTTGTCTCATTGCATGAGATTAGAACACTTGTAACTATCTTGTCAAATCCTCATCTAGGGTTTTCTTTTGCATGCTTTTATAAAGCTTGCACATTCATTTTAATAATACAATTCAAAACCATTCAAGTTAATTCATTGCACATATTAGTGCTCTTCTGGATTCAATCTTTTCTTTCTTGGTTGCATAACAAATCGGTTGCTTTGATCTTTCTTTTGTGATAGGATAATTTTCTTGCAGGTGATTTTTGGGTGTCGTAGAGTTTAATCATCAACTTCAACATGGTATCAAAGCTCCAGATCTGTAGCCTCTTGTCTGAATTTTGAGAGATCCTATCTTGAGAAAAATATTCTGGTTTTTTAATATGTTTTTCCAAAAAAATTTAAAAAAATCATCATCAATTTTGCAAAAAAAAAGAAAAAAATATATTTTAAAAAAATTTCGCCACCCACTAGCCACCATCCAAGGTTTTTTGTCTTTTTTGACCTATTTTTGTAAATCGGTCATAACTTGGGCATATGGTGCCAAAATTAGGAAAACAAGATATCGTCGGAAAGTTGGTTCTAAGCTCTTTCTAGTGGTGTAGGTCTTATTATCAGGTTTTTCCACTGGTTCCTATTGTTCTCAATCAAATTCAGTTATTCATTTTGCACTTTCGAGCTCATAAATTTTTGTCTGTATCTCTGATTTTCACGATTCAAGCGGTGTTGGAAAGATATTTCAAAGCTCTTTAGATCTATTTATGCACTTTTTCTAGAATCTGCCCTAAGTACATTTTATTTAGTATTTTATTTTTTCACATTCTTCCTAATTACTTAGATTTTTTGGCACTTGGAAAGGATCTATTTGTGTGATATGACATCATTTGATCTTATTTATCAATATTGAGGTTGTTAGTCTTAGATTTTTTCATTTGAGTGAGTATCATGGGTTTTTCTATTCATCCTTCTGTGATCAACTTGGATAAGGATAACTATGAGTCTTGGAAAAATGGCATCCTGACACATCTCAAGTGGCTTGATATTTTTCCTTATTGTATGGACTCATACCTACACTAGACACAACAGTGAGTTTTTTAGCATGGGGCATCATCAAAGATCATATTGTAGGGGTTATATGCTCTAGTGTTTATTTTGACACTGTGTGTTGTATCAGACATTAAATGTCCCCACACACTTTGGAAATGACTTTGAGAGATCCATGGAGACCCTCATATCTCTCCATACCCAAAGGACCCTATTGAAAATTTTCTCATCCCTCTTGCAGATGCAAATTCCATACCCTTTAATGACGATACTTTAGAGGAGCTTGAGTACATCATAGGTCTTGCATGTTTTGATGGTTCAAAGACTTGTCTTCATGTTATTAGTCTTTAAATAAAGGCTACATCATCATCTTCTATTGTACCTAATCAGTTTGACATCACCACATCTTTGGCCCCTATTGATTTAGTGCATCAGGACATCATACATCTTCCAAACACAACTACTTGGGATTTATATCTTGCAGACATATCATCCTTGTTTGTAGAGTTCTATATTTCAAATCTAGATGATTACTTTTATGACATTCATCTTCTCTTTGTTGAAAACCACATTAATGTTGTTGGCCCACCGTCTTCATCACCTTTGTAACTTGTTCTACATCAGTCTTCATAGGATTTTGGATCGAAATCATCGCTTTCCAACATGTGGATACATGAGTAGTTTTCAGAGGCACACATCATTTGGATTTGGATTCTTGATTCAACCATTCTTTTGGACTGGCTTCTCCAATAACTAGTGGATCTATTTCTTTCTAAGAGGAGAAATGTTGTTTGCAGGAAGTGGATCATATTTTGTCTTCAAATGTTCATCATTGGCACATGAGCTAATTATTTATGGGAGGATTCCTATCCTCATTTTATCTCTCCTATTGGGGGGACAAATATTGTATTTGTATGAAATGAGTAGTCCTTGGGGGGCCACATTAAGTCCTCCTATCCTTATTTCACTAGTGTAGTCATTTCTTTTTCTCTCTTTTGGAGAGGATTTTTTCCCATGTGGTTTTCTCCTTTTCTCTAGTGATGAGAGATTTATTTATTTGTACATGGGTAACTCATAAAGACTTTCATCTGTGACCCTTCCATGCATCCATCATTGCATTCTACATCAGGGTTTTATAACTTCTCCCTAAGTTGATCTTAAGGGGGGTGTTGGAGTAATTAGGATAATCACTTGATAATTAATTATTCATTAATTAACTATTAAGTCCCTTATTACTTTAGTTCATTTAAGCTAAACTTAGGAGTACTTTTTAATTATTAGTTTGAATTAAATAGAAGACAATTTGTCTCATTACATGAGATTAGAACCCTTGTCACTATCTAGTCAAATCCTAATATGGGGTTTTCTTTTGCATGCTTTTATAAAGCTTGCACATTCACTGTAATAATACAATTCAGAACCATTTAGGTTAATACATTGAACATATCAGTGCCCTTCTGGATTCAATATTTTCTCTCTTGGTTTCATAGCAAATCATTTGATTTGATCTTTCTTTTGTGATAGGAAAATTGCTTGCAGGTGATTTCTCGATGTTGTGGAGTTCAATCATCAACTTCAACAAAAACTTTAAGAAAATTGATGATTAAGGCATGGCTAATATTTAACATGGGAATGATGAGATAAAAGAACCTATTTTGACAACTAATTCAGAACCTAATGGGGTTTTGGAAACCAAGCTAGAAACTGATGCTTAATGTTCAAGCTATTTATAAAAAAATATGAAGTTTTCAAAGGGGTGTTGAAAATTGAGGCAACACCTAGGACCTAGTAAACTTAAACATGTGAGAGTAGGACATACTAATTGACTAGTTAGGTAAAACACCTAATTCACACCAATATTTTTCTAAGGAAAAGTCAAATGGAAGAGAATTTAGGAATAATAGAGATAATTTCTAGAATGGAAAGAGGAACATGAACTTTAAGAAAAGTGATAATTTCATAAATGATTCTCGTAGAGAAGGAAGGACCTCCTGGTGGGTGCTTTAACTATGGAGGTGATCATTATGCAGACCAATGTCCAAATAAAAGTCAAGGAAACCCATATCAAGGTCAATGTTTATCTCTCCAATGAACAACATTTCAGTAAAGGATTTAGGAAACCTTAAAGAAACACTACGTAGAATGTTAGGTTGATCCTATTGAGATAACATGTAGGATTTTAGGTACACTTATTTCAAATTTAATAGACACTAGTGTAACTAAAAATTTCATAGTACCTAGCTCGTTAAAGAAAATTCTTGTACAAGCTATTTTTATGGAAAAACTATGGTCAGTTGGATATGTAAACTAGTCTAGGGCTCAGGTAGATCAATGTCTATTCAAAGACAAAGTTAATTTACCAATTTTTTAATAAAATTAAACCTATATGTAGCTCCTTTATGGTCATATTAGGTATGAATCGGTTATGGTAGTATAAAGCCAAAGTAGACTATTTTGACAAAGCAATTGAATGTTTACAAAATTTTGGGAATACAAATTTAATCCATGGGTTATAACATGAGGTTAGGATTAGGTAGATCTCTAGTATACAATTAAAAATAAATAGAAGGAAATCTTATCAAATGATTTAGTTAAAATGCAAAAAATAGAAGAGTTTATGGAATCATCTTATCATGATGATCTATACTTCTTTGATTCTAAAAAAAAAATATAGTCAGTGAGGGATCATCAAGAAAATATAAAAAAGCTATCCAAGACTACACATTTCTTTTTTAATTCTACTTTCTAGGAAATCTTCCTTGAGGAATTACCTGGGCTACCACCAAAAAGAGTCTTTGAATTTTTAATTAACATATAAATTAGCTCAGAACCAATGTCTAAAGCACCCTATCGAATGACTACAATAGAATTATTAGAGTTAAAAGCCCAATTGCAAGAGGTTATAGCCAAAGGATTTATTAGACCTAGTGTGTCACCAATGGTTTTTGTTAGAGTAATCAGGCATTAGCTAATAATTAATTAATCTTTAATTAACTATTAGTCTAATTTATTTTCATGCATTTAAGCTAAACTTAGGACTGATTTTCTATGTTAACTAGAGAGCTATTATTAGATCATTTTGTCTCATTGCATGAGATGTTGACACTTGTCATGATCTAATCCCTTTATCATTTAGGTTGATCCTATATAACACTAAACCCTCATTGTATTATCATAACTTTGATACCTTTTATAGAAATCTCAACCTTTGAGGACTCTTGTTTTCTTTGAAGATTCTTGAGGTTCATTCTATAGCCCTTTCTTGTTGAGGAATATTGCATATTATTGTTTGCAGCTCTCTTGTGTGGAAGGTGTCTTTGTTTATTTTTGATCTCATGGCTCATTCTTTTCACAATTCTAACATGGTATTAGAGCACGAATTCAGTAAAACCCTTCTTGATTTATGAGGGTTTTTTCTTCAACAAGGGTTACAAGATTTAGATCTAGATTATCCATTACTTTTTTTGTAATTTTTGGAGGTAGGAAATTCTTAGGTGCATTTTAGCATGAAAAGGACCTCATTGTTGGATTCAAGAGGCCAATTCAATGAATTTTGACTACAAATTCACCCATATTACCCATCAAAAGCTTTTTAGGAAATATTTTTACATAGGGGCCTATACGGACCATATACACATAGAGGAACCGGTTTTTAAAAAAGTAAGATTTATTAATAATTTTATTATTTTTCCATAGGATTTTTTTTAATAAAAATAATACTTTCTTTTTGTCTTTTATAAAAGGGGATGACATTCAATAGGGTACATGTAGACACTCAAAAATTCTTGATCGATATTTTGCATCTGATTCTGATTAACTAACATCATTTCTTCCTAAATCATTTATGCACTAACCAATTAATTAAATAATCTTTATTATTTAGTTAAATTCATCAACTTCTACTATTAATCAAATAATTAACTTTATTGATTTAATTCACTTTCTTCTGACTAATGTTCATCCTATTTAATTAAAATCAAATCATTTAATTAAATCCCCCTAAGTCCTCTTATTTGATTAAATAAATCAAACTATTTAATTAAATGTCATAAATCCCCTAACCCACTTGAGTTGATTAAATTATGAATTAATTAACTCTAATCTCCTCCTAATCCTCATTACCCATTTCTCTAGCTTTTAACTTCACTAAAGTTAAATCAACCCCTAGTCAACTAACCAAGTTGCACATGAAAACAATTTTCTGTAATTAACTAAATAGCTTATTTTCCTCACAATCACATATTCCTAGGAATATTCCTCCCAACCACCCCTTCATTCAATTTCCCTTCAAATGGCTTTAAAGCCTCTTACAAAATCATAAATACCTCTTACAAAGGCATTTAATTGCACTTACATGCCATCTTGTCCCTCTTACACCCTCAAAAACATTCTCTTACATTTCAACCATATTCATTCAATTCTCTTACATCCTCTTACACATCCACCTACATGCTTTAACTCTACACATTCTCCAAAATGTGATCCACATCCATCCCTTAGCCTTTTGACAAGTGTCACAATCCTATTGGCTCCCCATTTAGTCCCAAATTCACCAATTTCACTCTCTTCAACCCTTGAATCCTATAAGTAGAGGCTTTCTCTACACAATATGGATCCACAATCTCATGCAATATCACTATAGGCACTTCTAGTCATAGTAATCACTCATCTACACTCATTTTCATCACACTTTAGCTTGTTTCATTGCCATTTGGAGTCAATATCATACACTTAGAATCAATTTCAACTTGGAGCTTATCAAAGGGATTTGGAAAGGGCTACTTTCCATATCAAAGTAGCACCAATCCCCTTATGGGATGGAGGTTTGGTCGATTTAGTTTGATTACACATGCTCTTATTTGCTTCCTTTCATGCTTTTATTTCATGTTTCCATCTTTGTTTGATCAAGAATCTCATAGGGAATGTTTTTTGTGCTTTCTAACGTGACTAACCTTGTTTGTTTGTCTCTTGTTAGCTAGTTACATATTGGCATTCATATTTTGGTGCTAGAAGGAGAGCTAACCATTTTAAAATTTGATATTTTGGCTTGAAAATAACATTTTGTGTAGCTACAAGAGGGTGACGCCACTTCTCACGTCTAGAGCACTACCTTTGCTTTCAACACTGCCTTTTCTTGTAGGTACATCACCGCTTTCACCTACAGTGCCACCTTTATCACGTTGTGCCACTATCGCAATGCTATGTTGTGCCACCTTTGCTAAAACGTTACTTTTGACTACTCAGTCAAATTGTCATTTTCCAAATTTCAACCAAACTGTCACTTCTGGTTCAGTGTCGCTTTTGCATTTATTTCCCCACTTTTGCACTCTTTGTTTTCTACAAAGTGTCACTTCTATATTTCACCAGAGCACCACCTTTGTTTTTAGCATCATCTTTTCTGCAGATACAGAGCCACCTTCATCATCCAACATCGCCTTTGCAGATTGAAGAGGAACATCAACTTGGAAAACTAAAAGCATTTTTCAATGCTCATTGTAATAGCATAGGATTTCCAATTCTGCTTTTGATTTCCTATTTTAGGATCAACTAGCATTACTTTGGGCTTAAAATTAACTATTGACTTAAGCTTTTCAAATTAGTTAAAATTGAACATACAAACTTACTAGATCATTGCTATGAGGGATTAAAATTGAACAAGGAAAACTCACACTTAGTTTGGTGCTCAAAATGAATTCACCATTACTTTGAAGGTTAAAATGAACAAGTGCTTGAAGTGAGTGATCTTGTCTTTGACACAATTTGAGTACGTATCCTCTCCCCTTGCGCTTCATGTGATCTTGGGTGAAGAGAAACACTCAGTATTATTTTCTTACTTTTGTGCATTTAGGGTGTGTATCCTCTCCCCTTGCACCTTTTGGTGATCTTGGGTGATGAAAAACATCTTGATTCTTTTTGCACATTTGTTTTCATTTCAAAGTGTTACCTTTAGAAGGGCTTGCCTCCCAACTTGAGAGAGGGAATGACCCAAAGCGGTGCTTTCATATTTGGTCCACTATATAAATGAAAGAGTGGTGTTGAAAGTCATCAACCAACTGGTGTGGTTGTCCCATACCGACAAGTGCCACCCCTAGTATCCGTGTGATACGTTAAAATATCTTCTTAGGAAGGGATTGGGAGGCCTTTTAATTAAGCTACTCTTGTTCAGTGTATGGCACCGGTGTTTTATCCGGAATATCCAAACTAAGAACCAACTTGTTGTAGTGACCAAAAACCTTTATGCTTGCTAGTGCAAGAACGCTCGTTCTAAAGCCACCCCACGTTCCACTATTCATTGTAGAAACAAAAAATCCTTCAGATATTCATATATTTTGGGTTTGAGATTTGGTGTACCCGAGAAGTGTGTGATGTGTAAGGGGGAGCCAATGTCACCAAATCTCTATCCGTTCATTTGTCTTAGTGTTTGGATAAATTCAAGTGGGGACTCAATAAGTAGTATCTCTTCAACCTAGGATTGTGCATTCTTATGAGTCAGTTGAACACATTGCTTGGTTTCAAAACATTGAAACAAACATTTAACAATCAACAAAATTTCAAACCCTTTGAAAAGAGTGAATAACTTTGAAGATTCCAATATTACTTCTTGTCCCTAAAGATCTCATCTTTAGAGGCTTCTAAATACTTGGGCTCATATCTCAATTCACTCTCTTCAAAGTCAACCTAGGGAAATTATGGCCTTAGCTCCTTGATTTTCACATAATGGACCTCTTGGAATGAAAAGGAGCTTAGACATAGATATTTAGTTTGTAATTTAAGCAAGATAAGTTGATGTGGTAAGAAAGAATTCATTAATCAAGATAAAATCACAATTGAACCCCACATATGAGTTTTTCTTCATGATTTCTCGTAAGGTCAAAATTCCAAAACGAAGGTCCACATTTTGCCACTTGAAACTTAGGCATCATAGTCAAAATTCCATCAAGAAACACCTTGTAGCACTCTACGAAAAAAGGAACATCTTGGAAAGAAATTTTTATAGACGTCCTTGAAGGGACAATTTAGACTTACATGTCCAATATGAATATATTGATTGGGATGCATTTCTAGGCCCAATCCAAGGATATTGATTACAACACACTCCTAGGGTAAAGCATGTTCTTCAACACCTTGGTCTTGTAAACAAAGTTCTTCTAGGTTCATCTAGGGTCAAAGCAAAAAACTCCATCCATCCTTCAAATATTTATCAAAAATCCATCTCACAAACAACTTTCTAGAACTTTGGATAGATCATCTATGCTATACTTTTGGTAAATCCTTAGACCAAATCAAAATCATCTTGTTTAGTTAGGTGTGTGGGAATGAATCCTTTCTCACACACTTAGTTAAATTAGCAACCCCTTTTGGAAAAGTTCATCCTAAGATCACATCTAACATCTTAGGGTTTACAAGTTCTTCATCCAAAGAAAAAAAATAAAAAATAAAAATCCTAAGGTCTAGTATTAGTCCAAGGTTCTCAAAAAGTTAAAAAATCCATATCATTCATGTTGGAAATAGGATGCCATTTAATTGAAAATCCTAAACATTAATTATTTCATGTATCTCTTAGATTCTTGGAATGTGTTCAACAACACTAAGATTAGGATGAGATTAATTATTTGGATGAAATAAATCATGAAACTGACATTTGTAGTTATTCCTAAGTAATAGGAGCATGTGGGTGCACACATGGTAAGGTGAAACTCACCTTGTGTTCAGTTAACTATACAGAATAACAGTTAACACTTCTAAATGCATGTAAAGATCATAGGAGTTAGGATTTGATGTTTGCATGTTTGAAGTTCAGTTCAGTTCAGATCAATTCAGTTTAGTTTAGTTCAGTTATGGTTCAGTTATCTTCAGTTGCATGCAAGTGCATGTTGCATGCATGTTGGTTATTTTGAGTTGCATGTAGTTAGCTTCAATTAACTTGGAATGCATGGCTAATAACTTGAGTTGTATGACAGATAACAGGGACTACCTCCAGTTAACATGGGATGACCATTCTTGCATGAATGGTGTTGAGTAAATGTTTCAGTTAACTATAAATAGCTTGGAGCCAACTTGGGCGCCCAAGATGCTTTATTGGATTTACCTCTCATGCATGATAAGATATTTTTGAAGGCTCAGTTAAGTAGGATTACTTAAGGGTGCCAAATTTGAGGAAGAGCTTTGGAATTATCACTAAAAAGTGAAGGATGAGTTGTAGCTTCAGTTTGGGATGCCCAAATGGATGAAGCACATGTTTAGCATTGTTATTCACAAGATAACTCTATTTGCATGAGATATGGCGTACGTTTTAGGGATAGGGCTTGTGTATTGTAATTGTAACTCATGTTGAGTTTACAAAGTTGATTAAAGCCTATATATCTCAAGCAAGTTGAATAGAGTTCAGAGAGTTTTTCATTGCAAGTTGTGAAGAAGATTGGTAAAGACAGAAGAAGCATTCTCAAGCAAGAATTGGAGCTATTGTAATTCAGAGATTGAATAATAGAATAATTCTTGGTGGAGTTTTTTCCTGAAAGGGTTTCTCCACGGTACATCTTGTGTGATCTTTCTAATATCCTGTCTAGTTCTTCTATCAACTTCTCTCTACATTGTACAACAGTAAAATGAATTAATCAAGATAATCACCCACAAAGAATATATGTAACAAAAGAAAAGACTTACTTAGATCAGCAATATTAAAGTTTTACAGAGTATTAAGCTAAGAAAAAACCTCATTTTTCAACATTTGGTATCAGAGCTGAGGCTAGGTAGAGTATTGGGATGCCTTTCTCTTAAAAGATTGGAGGTTTTTTGGGCTTAGTGGGAGATTTTATTATTTTTGCTATTGCTGATTCTGAAAAATATAAGTTTGTTACAGAGGTCATTGAGAGCTTGGATTCACAGGTTTGGTGTGAGCTTATGACAGAAATGGTTTTTTGATTATGTGCATCATGATGCCATGGGATTGCTCAGTATCATGGTTCAGTAGGAGCATTCAACAATGATGTGGATCCTTGGGTGTAGGATGGTTTTGTTATTATGTCATGGTATACTCTTAATTAGCGGTTTAGAGTTGTTGCATACTACATGTTATGATAATTATTATCATGAGGAAATATCTGAAATTCCATATGCTTTTGATAGTAATGGTTTGATGTTTATCTTGTTGCCATGTATAGCTCGGTATCATAGTTCATTGGGAGCTTTGGTAAGGTATAGTAATCTTCATGGAGAGGATGATAGTCACTATGCCATTAGTAACTCAGTATCATGGTTCAGTGGGAGTTGTTGGAAGTGACTTGGATGCATCATTGGTAAGGTTATCTCCATGTGATTGGAGATATGGTTTCTTGGTTTAGAGTATATTTGTTATGGATGTCATGGTTTACTCTTGATATGCATTTAGAGTTTGGCATATTACATGGTTCTCTTGAGACTACGATGTATAAGTATGTTATGATGCATGTGATCTCCTAAGAGGAGATGGTTAGATCATGGATGTCATGTTTATGTTCCTAATTCATGATTGGAGCTTTGACAATGATCTTATGTAGTTCTCTTAAGTACTGGGTACATTAATCATTTGCTTGATTACTTCATGAAAGTGTTGTGTTGCATTTGGAGTTTGGCATGGATTGGTTGGTTACAGGTCCTCATGGATACTTGGAGAAATAGGTGAGGCTAGAGTTCTCTTATGGTAAGAGACATTTGTTGGAATGGTTACTTGTGAGAAAAAAATTTCAATAGAAAAGACCGAGGAGTCTACACCTTGGTTGAATGTGAAGTCAACACACTCGGTGGTTTAGCATGCCTCTAAAGAGGAGGTTTGGATACAAATACTTGGGAAAAGTATTGGTTTGGTTTATAATGGGAAGGTATTAATTGAGAAATTTAACACTTTAATTAATGTTACAGATTATCTTATGAAACCATACAGATAAGTTCTTGGTTTTAATCATTTGCTTGGAAGCTTCATGATTATGCAGGTTGCATTTGAAGTTAGCATGGTTTGATTAGTTAGTGCAAGAAGGCCATTGGCCTTGAGTCTTGTACTTGTTTTATTATTCCTTGTTTAGAATAATTGCAATGTATAATGTCAAGTGGGAGAATGTTGGAAATAGGATGCCATTTAATTGCAAATCCTAAACATTAATTATTTCATGTATCTCTAGATTCTTGGAATGTGTTCAACAACACTAAGAATAGGATGAGATTAATTATTTGGATGAAATAAATCATGAAATTGACATTTGTAGTTATTCCTAAATAATAGGAGCACGTGGGTGCACACATGGTAAGGTGAAACTCACCTTGTGTTCAGTTAACTATACGGAGTAACAGTTAACACTTCTGAATGCATGTAGAGATCATAGGAGTTAGGATTCGATGTTTGCATGTTTGAAGTTTAGTTCAGTTCAGTTCATATCAGTTTAGTTTAGTTTAGTTCAGTTATGGTTTAGTTATCTTCAATTGCATGCAAGTGCATGTTGCATGCATGTTGGTTATTTTGAGTTGCATGTAGTTAGCTTCAGTTAACTTGGAATGCATGGCTAATAACTTGAGTTGTATGACAGATAATAGGGACTACCTCCAGTTAATAGGGGATGACCATTCTTGCATGAATGGTGTTGAGTAAATGTTTTAGTTAACTATAAATCACTTGGAGCCAACTTGGGCGCCCAGGATGCTTTATTGGATTTACCTCTCATGCATGATAAGATATTTTTGAAGGCTCAGTTAAGTAGGATTACTTAAGGGCGCCAACTTTGAGGAAGAGCTTTGGAATTATCACCAAAAGTGAAGGATGGGTTGTAGCTTCAGTTTGGGATGCCCAAATGGATGAAGCACATGTTTTAGCATTGTTATTCACAAGATAACTCTATTTTCATGAGATATGGCATGCCTTTTAGGGATAGGGCTTGTGTATTGTAATTGTAACTCATGTTGAGTTTACAAAGTTGATTAAAGCCTATATATCTCAAGCAAGTTGAATAGAGTTGAGAGAGTTTGTTATTGCAAGTTATGAAGAATATTGGTAAAGACAGAAGAAGCATTCTCAAGCAAGAATTGGAGCTATTGTAATTCAGAGATTGAATAATAGAATAATTCTTGGTGGATTTTTTTCCCAAAAGGGTTTCTCCACAGTACATCTTGTGTGATCTTTCTAATATCCTGTCTAGTTCTTCTATCAACTTTTCTATACATTCTACAATAGTAAAATGAATTAATCAAGATAATCACCCACAAAGAATATATGTAACAAAAGAAAAGACTTACTTAGATCAACAATATTAAAGTTTTATAGAGTATTAAGCTAAGAAAACACCTCATTTTTTTAACAATTCTCCCCCTTATCTTTCACATCATCATCATTCGATCCTAAAACATCCTAGAATTTCTTTTTGTACCTAAAAGTTTAGATCAACCAAAGGAGTTAAAGGTTCATCTCACATATTCCTAAAAGTTGATCCCAATTTATGGTCCAAACAAGGTCACAACACAAGAATATCATGGATCAAAACAAAGAAACATCAACCTCAAGCGATTTGAGTCAAAAAAAATTTGACCCTAGGGTATCTACTAATCCTCCACCTAATCCCCCTCAACTACCACAAGATCTTCAAGAGGGAGGTTTCCATGTGGAGGATGTCACAACCAATTAAAAAGAGATGTCCCAAGATGAATTGCTTGAATTAGTACAAAATCTAGAAACCCACAAACTTGTCAACATGATCATGAAACTAAATCCTACCCAATACATGTTGGCATTGGAAAAAGAAGCTAGAATCCCTTCTGATTTTGATGTAAGCACCATTGTAGAGAAACCTTTAGCAAACATCCCACAAAAATCATTCACACCCTCATTCCAAAGCATAATCCAACCCATCTCTCAACCATCATCATCTCACACACCATGTCAACCCATGATCACCAAGGGAAGCTCACTACTTCAAGCTCTTCAAGAACACCCACTTGTCAACAGTCAAAATTTAGAGGCCAACATGATCTTGGGTATGCCTAGCACCATCCCACAAGATCCTCAACAACCATATGTGCTACTTATCTTCCATGACACAAACAATCCATCCACTTTCCGTGCCACCCCCACATGCTCCCTTGATACACAAGGTTACACCCCCAATATCTCACAAGGACAAGTTGATTTATTCGAAAAAGTGGGTACCTTCAATGCTTCATCTTCATTTCCGTAAGGGAGCATGTCATAAATTTACCCACCATTCCCTATCTTGACATCATCATCTACATCAATTGAAGGTATAGGAAAAATACCTTCACTAAACACATCAATCCAAAATCAACCAAATCAAGTCAACCCCCCAAACACAAATCAAATCAGCACATCTATCACACCAAATCCTCCAAAAGTGCCACTAATATCACAACACCAAGTGGCATCATCCAAAATATCTCAACCACCAATCACATCATCTACAACACCTCAAACATCCCAAAATCTAGTCTCACAAGGAGTAAGCACGTCAACTACAAATTGAATCCACCATCTACCACTCAACCCCTCATCATCACTCAACAAACACTTCAAAAAACACCCCAACAACCTCTTATCACATCATCTCACACCATCCCTCAAAATCCCCCACCTCCTCGTCCAAATCCCAATACAAAAAATCAATATAGAATCACATTGCAAGTAGTACAACAAGCTTACCAAAAGGAATTGCAAAAATTACAATCCCAACAAGCTCAAGATCAAGCCCAAGCACAAGCGCAAGGGAAAGATTTACTACAACAAAAAAAAAATCTCAAGCTCAATCTCAAGCACAAGCCTTGCTACAACAACAACAAGCCACACAATAGGCACAACAACAAGCTCAAGCTCAAGCCCAAATGCAAGCTCAATACCAAGCACGACAAGCACAAGTGCAAGTCTTGTTACAACAACAAGCCTATCAACAAGCTCTACAACAACATCATGAACAACAAGTGTTGATAGCACAACAATATCAAACAACACAACAATAGGCCCAACAACAAGCACTATTGGCACAACAACAACAAGCCCAACAACAAGCATTGTTGGCACAACAACAACAAAAGGAGTACCAACAAGCATTGCTCGCACAACAAAGCTTCCAACAACCCTTCATGAACACATAAAAAAATTCCTTGAACCTTACCACACAAGAAACACACATCACTCCATCATTTACCTAACAAACCATACCATCCCAAAACATGCACATTCCACTACCTGATCCACAAACTAATCTTTCCACACAAGTCAAATTTCTCTCACAACAAATACAAGACATCCAATTTGGAAAAGAAAAAAAATCATACACCCAATGAGATTTGTGTCTCTATCCATTTGATAGGAATATCACTATGGTTCCATTCCCACTAGGATTCAAAATACCAAAATTCAAAAAATACTGAGGAAAAGGAAATTCTGAGGATCATATCAGAGAATTTCATGTACATTGCATGGAAGTGGAATATGAAAATTCCTATCTAATGTGACTCTTCCCCTGAAGCTTGGCTAGTCTGGCAATGGAATGGTTCTCCCTCTTACCTCCTGGGATCAAAAATTTCCAAGAATTTGTGGACCTATTCATATAAAACTACTTATTTAACCTAGACATGGACATAAGCTTGGAGGAACTATTCGACCTCAAAAAAGCTAAGGGAGAGACATTTGTGAATTTCTTATAACAATGGAGATCCAGAGCCAACAAAAGAAAATGGTCCATGCCAGAGGAACAACAAATTGGAACCATCATCTCTAATCTTGAAGGGGAGTTGTCCTTCCATTTGAAAATGTAATGCATCACGACATATGATCAATTAATTGCCAAAGCTCTCAACATTGAGAGAGCCCTTATAGCGCAAGCACACACACCTGCATACCAAGAAAATAGACCATTGAAAATCTATAATGACAAACCTCACACTTGGGTTAAGAATAAAAATGTTACCAATGATGGAGTTGTTGATGCCAAAGTTGTTATTAGTACTCCAAGGTAAAACACGCAACAACAAACATACCCACAACAAAACACTCATCAACCACAAATCAACACACAAAAAACCATTCACCAAAAAACCCCCACAAAAAAACCCATCACAACAACAACCAAATAATCAAACATTCAACAATGTGAACAATCAAGGAGGTCCACCCCCAAGGAACAAATACCCACCAAAACACAAGTATACACCACTAGGGGAACCCATTGAATCTGTCATGCAACAACTAGTGCAAGAAAACCTTTTCACACTCCATGTTTATGAAAATTACCAAGAGCCTCAAGTTAAACCACCCTCGTATAATGAGAAGCACCTTTGTGATTTTCACAAAATCAAGGGACACACAAAAACTAGTTGTATGAGACTCAAAAATATTATCCAAGACCTCATCGATGATAAAGTCATAACCATTGAACAACCAATAGGAAATCAAGATCTCAAGATATACATGAATCCCATGCCAGATCATAACAAAGGGAACAACAATGGTAAAGGAAAGAATTACACCAATGTAAACCATATCTATGACCATGTTGTAGCATCATTTGATGAGTTTGTAATGGTCATCAATATCAAAGGACCTAGAGCTGAGTGTGGAGTCACCAAATGTAGTTGGAGGATTTCTATCCTAGGACCATCGCCACCACCTAGGGCACCACCTACCAATCTGAAATCAAACCCTAGTGGTTATAGTGTCTTGGACCAACTGAAGAATACTTTGGCCCAAACCTCTATCATGGAATTGCTTAAAATATTGCCTACACATAGGGACATCCTAGAGAAAGCCTTGGCCGCATCCTCCATTCCCACGAACATTGATGTAGACCAATTTCAAGCTATGGTCAGACACATCACTACACCACATCTCCATACATTTTTCAAGCATGACCTCCCGACCCAACCATCACATAGTCGTGCACTCCACCTTGAGGTCTTGGTCCATAAGAACAAAGTCAAACGGGTCTTGGTGGATGGGGGTGCAAGCTTGAATATTTGTACCCTACAGTTGATAAAGAATCTAGGATTCACGAAGGATGTCATTGAATTAGGAAAAGGTATCACCATTAGGGCCTACGATGACCAAGAATGAGTGTCCCAAGGCACCATTCAAATCCCCATCTAAGTGGGGCCGACAATCATGGAAACCACTTGCTAGGTCCTTGACCTTGAGCTTCCATATAATATTCTCCTAGGGTGCCCATGGATCCATGGGATTCAAGCTATCGCATCTAATTTCCATCAATGCAGAAAATTCCCTTACCAAAATCAAGAAGTCACGATCCATGGCGACCCTAAACCTTTCTATCACAACAAAAATCTAGAATCCAAATACTACAAGATCCCCCATGTTCCAAAAAATGATGAGGGACCCACATCTCCCTATGTTGACCCATCCACTTTAGCCTCCACTTCTAAGACAAAGACACCCATCATCCATAACATCCCAAATATCAAATTTTTAATCAAAGACAATGGCTATGGGGACTATAACTTGCAAAAAGGTGCATATGTGGTGGGAGAGTTACCTCAATCTCCTAAATATCATGGAAGACCATAACCTAGCAAAGGTGCATCCCAAACATTCATAGCATCTCCTACCACCTTCAAAAAGTGGGGGGATTTGATCAAAGAAGTTATGGATGAAGAAGATGTCTCAGGTCTCCTATATCAAGATAACCGACTTGCAACCATTCTCCCAATGGACAAGGACAACAAGGGTCTACAGTTAATGTTTGGCTGGGGTTACAACAAAAATGAAAATCTCAACAAAAATGTCAATGGCCTGTTAGAACCTATCATTCCTGAGAAGTACCTTAAGAATCTTTGCCTCAGATGTACCCCTACAAGGTTAACCATACTTGGCAAAGGTGCTCCTGTTAAAACATTCAAAGCTTCCTCTTTGATCCTCATATCACTTAGTAGTCCCTTCGAGGACCCTATCTCTGACCTACCTGTGTTATTTGAGGATTCCTCCCTTTTTGTGATCACCTCCATGTCATTCAAGTCAAAAAACCAAGTCATTGAGCTAAAGCTCATTTACCCCCAACTCATCGATTGTGACCAACAAGGACCATCAATCTTAGATACATTCGAAAATAATGAGGATCTCTCAGAATTCATGGGACTAAGGGATAATCTACCATATGGAGATCACAAATTAGGGTTTGACATAGAGTTGGATACACATGCATACTACAAGGAAATGATTGAATCTCTTAGTCACAAAATTGAAAATATAAGAGTAACGTCTCGATCTTTAAGTGAAAACCACATTGTGGCACTTTCTGACCCCAAAATAGAAAAAAAATAAAGGATGTATCCGATGGTAAAAACCTCTCTAAGGTGCCAAAGGATGAGGGTTTCAATCTTCCCCTTAGTGCTATCCATCAAGAGAAATTAATAGTCTTAGCAGAGAAGTGCAACCTAGTGAATTTGGGAACTGAAGAGACCCCACACATCACTTTCTACACCGAGTCACTTTTGACTGAGAAGCAAGAAAATCTAGTAGCATTTCTAAAAGAAAGGAAAGTGAACTTTTTGTTGACATACGCCGACATGCCCGACCTTGATTCAAAAGTAGTGGTCCATCATCTAGCAGTATATCCTGAGGAAAAACCTGTGAGACAAAAATTGAGAAAGATGCATTTGCAAATCACCTTATTGGTCAAACATGAGCTACAAAAACTCCTTGATGCAGGATTCATCTGACCCATCGATTATCTAGAATGGGTTTCCAACCTTGTACCTATTTCCAAGCCCACTGGGGGAATCCGAATCTGCACTGACTTTAGATACCTGAATAAAGTGTGTCCCAAGGATGATTTCCCCCTCCCTAACATAAATATGATTCTAGATCTGATAGTGGGGCATGAGATGCTATCATTGATGGATGGATTTTTTAGGATACAACCAGATTATGATTGCAAAGGATGGCCAACATAAAATATCCTTCACATATCCATGGGTCACCTACTATTGGAATATGATTCCATTTGGGCTTAAAAATTTTGGAGCAACATATCAAAGAGCTATGACCTTGATCTTTCATGACATGATCCACAAGACTGTGGAAGACTATGTGGATGATATCCTCGCAAAATTGAGGAAATGCAAGACCACATAGAAAAAATGGGCCCAATCTTTGACAGAATGGAAGAATATAAGGTATTGTTATGCCTTGCATAACCACCCCATTTTATTATGGAACAAAATGGGTCCCCCTTTGTTCTTTTGTCTTTTGGGCCTTTGGTTTTCTGCCTTAGGTGTTTTTCTTTTATTCTATCAGATGTGGAACTAGGACCAATATTGAGCTTGGAATTCACCCAAAAGTTTCTAGTTTTGTGCCGTTCCCGGTTCCGGTTCTGAAAATTCCTCTTTTAGTGTCTTTTGTTTTGTCAGAGTCGGGTACGGATCTGAATCGGAACATTGAACTCTTCAAGGTTCCTGATCTGTGTTCCATCCCGGCCCCGACTCCGCCTTTCCCTTTATTTCTTGTGGTTGGTCATTTTCTTCCTTTGGTTTTATGTCCTGTGCCTTAGGTGTTTTCTTTTCTACCTTAGGCATTTTTCTTTTGTTTTGGCGGACCCAGAATCGGAAGGGAAACCGAACTTGGAATTCCTTCTAAGTTCTATTTTCTTTTCCTTCCCCAATCCTGGTTCCACTTTGTTCGTTTGTTTTTGCCCCTGTTTCGATTGTTTGGTCACGGGGTGTTTTCCTTCCTTTATATGTTGTCGGAGGCGGGATCAAGATCAAACCCGAAACTGAAACTTTGAAAAAGTTTCAATCTCAGATTTAGTTCCGCCCCCGCCCCCGTTTTTGTTTCACCCGGGATCGATTTTTGCTCCGATCCCACTTACGTTTGTTTCCCTCTGTCCCTCACGTTTGGTTTCTTTTGTGGACGCGGGGCCGGGATGGGGTCTGAACTAGGAAATGATGGTCATTCTCATGGCTTGTTCCCATTCTGACTCTCATCCCGGTTCTAATTTCTTTTCCGCCCCCGCCAGTTTTGAAGGTAGGTGTTGTTCCCGATTCGGTCTTGGTTTCGCCCCCGCCAGTTTTGAAGGTAGGTGTTGTTCCTGGTTCGGTTTTCATTCTGCCCCCACCAGGGTTGGGTTCCTTTTGTCTAAAAGTTGAAGCCATAGTAAAAATTGAATGAAATCATAAGCAATAGTGTATTTTATTATAATATATTTTATACGCTTTTGGGGACTAATCGAGACCTTGTTTTGCAGGATTACTTCGTGTACATAATTATATTTCTCAAGGAATCTCATTGAAAGATGAAGGCCTCAGAGAGAAGTCTTGCCGACCCGATAGGGTCTCGTCGACATATTTTGTACCCTCGGTGTAGCATGTTGAGCTCGATGTAACGTCTCACTGACCAAGCAAAGCCTCCCCGAAATGAAATGAGCTCTTGGCGAAAGGACGTGACTTCGGTGTAATGTCTCAACGAGGCAAGCTGGTCTCCCCGACATGGAATGATCTCGACGTAATGTCTCACCGACCCTGATAGGGTCTTGCCGAAATAGAATGAGCTCGGGGAAAATGGAGGAGCTCGATATGATGTCCTGCCGACTAGTGATGGTCTTACCGATCATTTTTAAACCTTCGGCATAACTAATGGAGCCCGTCGTGATGTCTCACCGACCCGATGGTGTCTCACCGACATATGATACAGTGTCAACAGCTTTTGACCGCCTAGGAATCCCATGTGGAATATGTTTGCCCAATCAGATAGAACTAAAGGTGAACCATGGATAGTTTGACTAATCGGCTACAAACCAGAGGAAGGTCAAGAAAATGCAACGGGCATGGATCCACTCTATGAAGGAGCCGATGGAGCAATTTGATGAGCATTGGTGCGGGGATCTGATGAGAAGTCCGATGCTACTTCTAGAGGATGGTCAACACACAGAAAGATCTAAGAGCAGGAAGAAGGCCGAAGGAAGGAGGAGGAAACTGTGAGTCACAGTGCCAGCTGGAGTCGCTACTGGCAAGAGAGAGATCTACATTAATGATGATATTTTAGAGAATTCAAAGCGGCTTCGCTGGAGTTCGAAGATGGAAACAGAGGCCAAAAGTAAATGCGGCAGTTGCAAAATATCTGAAGGTTTATCCTAGCAGTGATCCTTCACCAATATGGACAATAGGGATGCGCATTGAATGCAGAACAAACTTTATTCAAAAGATTTGGATGCAGACCCTTCTGGAGGAAGATATTTTGTAAACCCTAAAACCAAGGCCGACATTCTTTTCAGGAGGTGATGTATATATGGCATATCATTTCTCTTTAGGAGGAGAGTCAGTTTTAGTTAGAGAGAGTTTTTTTTTAGTTGGAAGATATAGATAGAAGTTTTAGGAAAGATAGAAGGGACAAAAAAACGGCATCCTGTTTCTTTGTAAAGGGAGCTTCTTTTGTCTTCTTAGTTAGGAGTGAGATTTAGCCGAGGCAGTAATGTATCCCTCAAGTTTTCTTAGTGTAGATGGAACGATCTGAAGACATAGGTTTTCTATACACTAGTGATTGTGCCAGATTTGTAAATGTTGCTTATCTGTTTCACCAATAGTAGGAGCAACTAGACTCGAATCTACTTCATATTGTGTTCCAGAATGGTATTTATCTTGAGTTAATCATTTGATTTGAGAAGCTTTCAAGGAATGAAGTGTTATTTTTTATTTTAATTAAAATGGTAACTAGTAATTTGTTGTGGAAATCAACACTGTGAATGGATGCAACTGTGTGTTAATCACAAGTTAATTTTGTTCTTCAGTTTTAGTTTACAATTCCTTGAAATATATCAAGTTTGGTTAAGTTAGATGAATTATCATTCTTTTCAGTACCAAAACCTTGATCTATCTTTTTTTGTTTCTTTAAAAAACCCAGTTAAAGTAGGTTTAAATTCATGCTTGACCTTAGAACAATCCACAAGCCCAACACCAGCAGGCCCCTTGAACATTACAGTTCACATCAACCATTGAGCAACATCAACATGGTTGAGAACCAACTGTAAAGACCTTGGGAGCTAAGACATCCATGTGTTGTCTTTCTCTTTCAAGAGAAACAAAATAGCAATATTTTGTTTAACTGCTGCTGTGCCATTTTGACCGTCAATAGAAATTGGAGCTAGAAGGAGGGCCTAGAAGGGAAAACTAGATAAAACTAGATTTTTCTCACCAGAAAGGTCTCGTAGAGTTCTTTGATCAGCTGAAAATCCACTGCCTTTGATAGAAGTCAAGACCCCAATAAGACACAAGAGTCATAAAACTGGCTCAACCATCATACCACCCTTATTAGCTCCACTCACTCTGCTAGGCTTTTCACCAATACCCCAGTGGATACCTATCAATCCACCACCACATCCATCTCAATTATCATCACAGCTGGTTCGACCCATCTATCAACTGGCTCAACCACCACCCCCACCAATGGCATTCTTTTAGAATAATCCCTCCCCATTGGGGACTATTCCTGGAGGTCATGCCTAAGAACCCTGATAAATTCTATCCCAAGTACATTCATGGTGAATCGAGGAGTGCTGAGGAGCACATACAAGCTTTCAAGGATGCCTGTACCAGAGCTCAAATAGCTCACCATGATGTAGTCTATAGGTTGTTCCCTTATTCCTTAGGGGATATGGCATACAACTGGTATCTTAATCTTCCACAAAGTTCTATTCTGACCTGGACACATTTGGAAAATGCTTTCATCAATCAGTTCAGGGTTTATGTAGATCCAGCTCTTTTATACCACCATTTTGCTACCATTAGGAAAGAGCCCTGTGAATCCTTGCCCTTGTTCAATACCAGGTTCCAACAAATGTATAGGAGATTGCAAGACCCCTATCTAGTTGCTGAGAATAGTGCCATTCAAGCTTACTTTAGAGTTATAGACCCCTTGCTTGGCTTATTCCTACAAAGGACTTATCAACTAGCTGATATCGATTCTCTATCCAAAGTCTATCATCTAGCTATCAAGTTGCAACAACAAATCAGTTCTCAACAAGGGAGTTTGGGAGGAGGTTTCCCTTCAATAGGATATCAGATGAATAGCCCAACCCCTCTATTCAATACTGTCCTGGGAATGTCTCCTTCCCATTATGGACCTATGTCTGAGTTGCAAACTAAACCTCCTATTCCATTCTTCACTAATGGAACTCTTGACCTCTTCCAACAACTACAGGTTCCTCAAAGTTCCCATAATCATCATAACCAAGTTGGAACACCAAATCATGGTGGTCAGCCACCTGTTGCTAAGAGTGTGGAAAGTGAAAAGACAGTTCAACTTACAAATGAGGTAGAGACCTTGAAGAAAACACTGTTTCAAGTTACAAATGACATGGCTCAGCTTCGATTGAACCCCTCCAAAAACCAAGGTAACTACCCTAATAAAGACAACAACAATCAGGGTAACTATCAAAATCATAGAAATTACAACCAAAGGGGTTATCAAGGCCAAAAATCCTCTAACCAAGGGTATCAAAATCAAAATAGAGGATATAACCAAAGGCCAAATAACAACAAACAATGGAATACAGGGCCCAATTATGGTGGAGTTTTGCACAACTATCAAGGTAATGAGGAGAGATCACATACTGCAAACATGGCTGACCTCAACTTTATGACTAATTGGTACAAGCTGCATGATACTGCAACCCACTTTGAGGTGAACTGCCCTGAAATGGAGAAAGTTGTCAAGATGGCACAGGAAGATGCCCAAAAATTCCAAGGGAATCCTCACAAAGAAGGCAATTCAGTAGATACAACAATGACTTATGACCTCTTTGAGGAGGAACCTTCATTCCCAAGGCAAGAGGAGAATGAACCAGAGGAAGATTCATATGATTCCCAAGCCTTTCAGACGAAAGGAGGACACTTCCTGAGAAATCAAAATAAGGGTCTATTCACTACATCGGCACCACCTAATCACATGGTGCCTCCAAATCAAAGTGTTGATAATAACCCTCCTCCACCAAAAGGTCTGCCTGACTTCCATAACAAGGGTAATTCCTTTGGGGTTTTCAAAGGTAGTGCGAGTTGTAATACATAATTTGATATTGTTTCTGAGATGCAGAAACATAAAACTTCTTTGTCATATTTTGACATCCTAAAGTGGTGCCCTGCCCAATGGGAGATAGTGTTGAAAGCCTTGGAGCAAGATGATAAATCAAAAGGAAAGAACAAGGCGAAACCTGCTAGGGACGTGAACGTAGCCTTGTACAGAAACAAGGTAGGTACTCCACCATTTCTTTTGAGTTTAAGAATTTGTAGGAAGAACCTACACAATTGTTTGTTAGATTTAGGGGCTTCAAGCAATGTTATGCCATTTTCCATATGCAAGAAGTTGGGATTGAACCCTGTTCAAACAAAACAAAAGGTCATCCAACTTGACAAAACGAAGGTTAATGTAGTGGGAGAGTTGAGAAACATACATGTGCAAGTAGGGTCAAACCCTAGGGTTCAAACCAACATAGACATTCAAGTAGCAGACATTCCTGAGACCTATGGTATGCTGTTGAGCAAAGATTTGATGAAAGGTATAGGGGGATATCTCTCCCTTGACTTTTCACATATGTGGCTACCATGGAGGGGAGTGCCTACTCAGATTAGGATTGAAAGTGAACTCCGCGTCAAGCATATCATCACTGAATATGATTGCCCGAATGAGGTAGCCTATTTCAAAATTGAGATAGGGGTTTATAAAAGGGATGAAATTTTAACCTTTTCTATTCTTGATCCTAAAGAACTGCCAATACCAAAGTTTCTTGATCCTGTGATTAATGAAAACCAACAAGCATTGATAAAAAAGCTACAACAGGATCAACTGGTCTTAGGGGAAGATATCGATCTGCAGAATCTTCTACTCCCTAATTGGTGTAGGGTACATTACCAAAATCATTATGAATTGACTTGCCAACCCTGCATTGACATTTTAAATCATGTTTCCCAAGCTGAGGTTGCTAGCTTAATCCACCCTGAGACCGTTGCAGATCACTTCTCGTTAGAAGTTAAGGAAGCAATAATGTTAACTAGGGATATGATACCTTCAAAGGAAGTTTCTTTTCAAATTGAACCTGCCCCAGACACATTTCTGAATCAGCATAGTAATGAGAAGCAACCCCAAGGTTTGTTTGACACCCCTGCACTCATGAATATACCAAAACCCAAGGGGTTAACCAAAGGCACAAGTGACTGTCAGAAGGATAGCCACAGATTATATGATATATCTGTGCAGCAATTGGAAATTACTCCTAAGGAACCTATTGAACACCCGTTCCCTATATCTGATCCAAAAGATCAAGTAACCCCACCCCTGGCTCATTCTATCCAAGTGCCCACAATGACCTCAAAAGGATTAGCCCCAGCTCATAATCAGCTGTGGACCCTCACGTTTGATGGATCCAAATCTAAGATAGGCTGTGGTGTTGGGATTGAACTAACCTGCCTGAAAGGGAAAACCTTCTTTGCTTCTTATAGGTTGCAGTTCGGGTGCACTAACAACGTAGCAGAATATGAAGCTCTAACTCGAGGGCTGATGTTCACACATAAGAAGAAAGTCACAGCATTGATGGTCAAAGGAGATTCAGAAATAGTTATCAAGCAAGTGCACAGCCAATACACATGCCACAATAAAAGGCTGGCAGCATATAGAAATATGGTATGGAACCTGATTGAGGACTTTGATGCCTTTGGGATTAGCTTAATCCCTAGAGAAGAGAATCAGATAGCCGATTCATTAGTTGTTGCTGCATGTACCCTGGAACCTATGCAAGGCTCCAAGCTTAAGAAATTCTTAGTGGAATTAATTTCCACCCCTCCAGTTCCTGATAATATCAAGAACTTTCAAGTCTTTGATGATCATCGACATATTCTTGCTTTTTTAGCAAGCTCAGATGTTTTTGAGGGGTAAATCATTAATGAGTCCAACAGGGATCAAGGAGATTGGAACCCCGATGATTGTGATACAGAAGGGGTCCTCAATTTGAAAAGAAATAGCATTCCCAAGGGAATGGTGGCCTTGGAAATAATTTTTGATTCAGACCCAAAGGCTCGAGAGAAGATATCAGCTAAAGATAAAGGAGGTGAATATGAAATTGTTAACTTAGCTGATTCTGGCCCTGAAAAGAATGTCTACATAGGGAAAGCCTGCCCTGAAACAATCAGAAAAGACATATTGATTGCACTAAAGAAAGATATTGCTATAGTAGCCTGTGGGTATGAAGACCTAAAGACATTTGATGCTACTGTAATGACTCATACTATTCCCCTGAAGCCCGAAGCCAAGCCATTTCGACAAAAATAGTGTCTTGTCAATGCCTTGATTGAACCATTGATCTTCAAAGAAGGTCAGAAATTTCTTTCTGCAAGGATAATATTCCCTATACACCATTCAACATGGGTGGCTAACTTAGTTCCAGTCTGTAAGAAAAATAGAGAGATCAGGCTATGCGTGGACTTCAGAAACCTAAATAGAGCTTCAGAAAAAGATAGCTACCCACTTCCTTCTCTGGATGAAGTCTTACAGAATGTCAATGGATCTCAGATGATATCATTCTTGGATGGTTACTCTGGATACAATCAAGTGATGGTTAACTATGAAGACAGCATGAAGACAGCATTCACTACAAAGTGGGGAACATATGCTTATAGAAGGATGACATTTGGCTTAATAAACACTGGAGCAACTTTTCAATGCGCCATGGACATAGCATTTAAAGACTTAATCGGTAAATGCATTATTGTTTACATGGATGACTTGACAGTATTCTCCAAAGATAGACTAAACCAAGCCGCAGACTTAGCCAAAGTTCTTCAAAGATGTATCCAGTATGGAGTCTCCTTGAATCCCAAAAAGTGTGTGTTCAGGGTTTCTGAAGGGAAACTTTTGGGACACATAATCTCTGAGAGAGGAATATCAATTGATCCAGACTGAGTTGAGTCCATTCTAAAGATATCCATGCCAGGAAGTAAGAAAGAGATGAGATCCTTCTTTGGAAAGATCAACTTCATCAGAAATTTTATCACAGGCTTCGCAAAAATTGTAAAACCATTGAATGAAATGATGAAGAAAAATGCCAAAATAGAGTGAAGTGATGAGGCAAAGGCTACATTTTCACAAGTCAAGTGATCCATCTCAGAAGCTCCAGTCCTCACTAGCCCTAACTACTTGAGGCCGTTCTATATTTATTCATTTTCCTCTGAACATTCTTATGCAGTTGTCCTAACTCAACGAAGGGAAGAGGGAGAGGAGAGGCCAATCACCTTCATGAGCTCCCCATTTAAGAATGCTGAGATCAAATACCCACCTCTTGAGAAACAAGATTTTGCACTAGTCCGAGCTGTCAAAAAGTTCAGGCACTACATTCTTCGAAGCCAAATCATTGTTGTAGTTCCTGACGCTGCTGTAAAGTCTCTACTTATGTAGAGCAAGCTGGGAGAAAGAAGAGGGAAATGGATGGCCATCTTGTAAGAGTTTGATCTAGAGATATGCCCTATAAACTTGTCAGAGGAACATTTTTGTCTAAATCCATGGTGAATGCTGGTGAGAACATTATTTTCCAGCAATACACTACTCAATCCTTTTCCAATGACTCTTGGTATGTTGATATCATCAGTTTCATCCTCAACAATCAATGTACAGAGGGAATGAATGCCACTCAAAGGAGAGCGTTGAGAATGAAGAGCTCTCATTATATGCTCAAAGGAGGATTACTATACAGGAATAATTTTGAGGGAGTGTACCTACGATGCCTTGATCAGCAGGAGGCTAAACATGTGATCACTGAATTTCATGGGAAACACAACACAGGTCATGGTTCTACAGACTCATTGGCACACCAGATCCTCAGATCCGGTTATTACTGGTCGTATGTGTTCAAAGATGCCCATCAACATACAAGAACATGCCACATATGTCAAATCTCTGCATCAAAAGAACGCCATTCAGCCATGCCCTTGCAACCTGTCTACGAGGTAAGGCCATTTGCCCAATGGGAATGGACTTTATTGGGGTAATTAACCCAAATTCTTCTGCATGACACAAGTTTATTTTGACTGCTACTGATTATTGCACAAGATGGACAGAGGCTATACCTTACAAGAACAGCACCACAGAGGTAGTAATCAAGTTCCTCACCGAATGCATCACCACTAGGTTTGGAGTACCCTTCGCATTGGTATGTGACAATGGCTCTTCCTTTTCTTCTATTGAGTTCATTTCATGGGAATATGATCACAAAATTGTCTTGAAATACTCTTCAAACTATTACCCACAAGGAAATGGAGTTGCAGAATCAACCAATAAGAATCTCTTAGGGGTAATTAAAAAATTGTTAGAAAACAACCCTAGGGACTGGCATACCTAGCTGAGATTTGCATTATGGGTAGATAGGACTAGGATTAAGGTTGCTTTAAAGACTTCACCATTCAAGCTAGTGTATGGACAAGAGCCTGTTTTTCCTATTCATTTACAAATACCTATCCTTGAGTTCATGAAGAAATTCTACTCTAGTGATGATATGATAGAGGTAAGATTAGCTGCCTTGTTGAAATTAGAAGAGCAGAGAGATGCCGCCTTGCAACAATTCTTTAGACATCAGGCTGTTGTCAAACGTTGGTTTGACAAAAGGGTCAAAATCAAGGCTTTCAGGATATCAGACCTAGTGTTGTTATGGGATAAAGCTAGTGAAAAGAAGGGCAGTCACCAGAAATTCAATAAGCTCTGGTTGGGTCCCTATCAAATTGCTGAGATCCTAGGAGAAAATGCTTTCAAACTGAGTAGTTTAACTGGAGAACCTATTCCCTTGCCTGTCAATGGGCAGTTTCTTAAGCATTATTTCGAGTCATAAAACTTGCTAATTTTTTGTTCTGCATTTGTTGTTCTTTATGTAAATAATTTGTTTGTTTCTGTTTGTAAATAATTTGCTCTTCTGTTTGTAAATAGTTTTGTTGTTTGTTTATTTATCTTTTCTTTCTGTCCTTTCATTTCCTTTGATCTTTTGCTTTTGTCTTTTTTTGTTCTTTGGGGTTTATCTATTCTTCCCCTCTTTAAATAGTGGGTTGTTATCTAATGCATACTTTGGTTGCTAGGAGAGAAGTGGTTTAGATATTTTCAGGTTTGCTGATGGGGTGATTTGTCCTAAACTCTTTGTTTTATGCCCATTGCCAATAAGAGTTGTGGAAGGTCTTGAAAACAAGGTGCAAAGTAAATAACCTTCATTAGCTCCTTTGAATCTGTCACAAATCATTAAGATCATCTCCTTTTGTAATGGTATATTTGTCCTAGGGTAATAATGTTGTAAGATTTGAGTGAAAAATCTGATTCCCAGGTGCTGTTATGAATTCCATGGTAGTTTTCAACCCAGATCATATATTAAACATTTGACATATTAAGAAAAAATTGAATGAAATATCTGAAACTCCAAGAGAAAAGAGAAAAAAAAGAGAAAAGAATTATCTAAAAGAAAATGGGACTCAATATGAATGGGTGATTCCAGTATCTCTACCGGGGCTATGGACGCCTAACTGGCAGTAGAGCAATGTTGAGAGAAAACTAGAGGTATCTTCGTTGGGGCTATGGATGCCTAACTGGCAGCGGAGCAATTCCCAAGATATCATTGCACAACAGCTAAGGGGAATCAACTCATGTAGCTCAAATCTTGCACATTGTTGTTCGAAAGATGAAGAAAGCTTTATAAAAAAGTGATGCACAATCAAGCACACACATAGATTCAGGGATAACCAGTGTTGATTTACATTTTGAGATTCTAGCTCAACCTTGGTTATTAAAACTGAGACAACTGGAGTTGTGATGTTCATAAACCAGGAGTTCTAGGTAGCTGAATTCTTTAGTTTCTTGAAAATGGTTAAACCATTTCCCCAGCCAAGTCACCATTTGTTATGCCTTGCATAACCACCCCATTTTATTCTAGAACAAAATGGGTCCCCCTTTGTTCTTTTGTCTTTTGGGCCTTTGGTTTTCTACCTTAGGTGTTTTTCTTTTGTTCTGTTGGATGTGGAACTGGGACCAATACCGAGCTTGGAATTCACCCAAAAAAATTTGGTTTTGTGCCGTTCTCGGTTCCAGTTCCAACAATTCCTCTTTTAGTGTCTTTTGTTCTTTTGGAGCCGGGTCCAGATCTGAATCGGAACATTGAACTCTTCAAGGTTCCCGATCCGTGTTCCATCCTGGCCCTGACTTCGCCTTTCCCTTTATTTCTTGTGGTCAGTAATTTTCTTCCTTTGGTTTTGTGTCCTATGCCTTAGGTGTTTTCTTTTCGGCCTTAGGAATTTTTCTTTTGTTTTGGCGGACCTAGAATCAGAATGGAAACTGAACTTGGAATTCCTTCTAAGTTCTGTTTTCTTTTCCTTCCCTGGTCCCTGTTCCACTTTGTTCGTTTGTTTTTGCCTCGGTTCCGATCGTTTGGTTGCGGGGTGTTTTCCTTCCTTTATATTTTGTCAGAGGTGGGATCGGGATCGAACCTGAAACTGAAACTTTGAAGAAGTTTCAATCTCAGATTTAGTTCCGCCCCCGCCCCCATTTTTGTTTCGCCTAGGATCAATTTTTGCTCTGATCCCGCCTATGTTTGTTTCCCTCCGTCCCTCGCATTTGGTTTCTCTTGCGGACGTGGAGCCGGGATGGGGTCTGAACTAGGAAATAATGGTCATTCTCATGGCTTGTTCCCATTCTGACTCCGGTCCCGATTCTGATTTCTTTTCTGCCCCCACCAGTTTTGAAGGTAGCTGTTGTCCCCGGTTCAGTTTTGGTTCTTCCCTCGCTAGGGTTGGGTTCCTTTTGTCTAAAAGTTGAAGGCATAGTAAAAATTAAATGAAATCATAAGAAATAGTGTATTTTATTATAATATATTTTATACGCTTCTGGGGACTAATCGAGACCTTGTTTTGTAGGATTACTTCGTGTACATAATTATATTTCTCAAGGAATCTTGTTGAAAGATGAAGGCCTCGGAGAGAAGTCTTGCTGACCCGATAGGGTCTCGCCGACATATTTTGTACCCTTGGTGTAGCATGTTGAGCTCAGTGTAATGTCTCACCGACCAAGCAAAGTCTCCCCGAAATGAAATGAGCTCTCAGCGAAAGGACACGACTTCGGTGTAATGTCTCAGCAAGGGAAGCTGGTCTCCTCAACATGGAATGATCTCGGTGTAATGTCTTGCTGACCCTGATAGGGTCTTGCCAAAATAGAACGAGCTCAGGAAAAATGAAGGAGCTCAATATGATGTCCTACCGACTAGCAATGGTCTTGCCGATTGTTTTTAAACCTTCGGTGTAACTAATGGAGCCCGCCATGATGTCTCACCGACCTGATGGTGTCTCACCGACATGATCCGGTGTCAACAGCTTTTGACCACCCGAGAATCCCATGTGGAATATGTTTTCCCAATCAGATAGAACTAAAGGTGAACCCTGGATAGTTTGACCGATCGGCTACGAACTAGAGGAAGGTCAACAAAATGCAACAGGCGTGGATCCACTCTATGAAGGAGACGATGGAGCAATTCGATGAGCACTGGTGTGGGGATTTGATGAGAAGTCTGATGCTACTTCTAGAGGATGGTCAACGCATAGAAAGATCTAAGAGTAGGAAGAAGGCCGAAGGAAGGAGGAGGAAACTGTGAGTCACAGTGCCAGCTGGAGTCGCTACTGGCAAGAGAGAGATCGACATTAATGATTAGATTTTAGAGCATTCAAAGCAGCTTCGCTGGAGTTCGAAGATGGACATGGAGGCCAGAAGTAAATGCGGCAGTTGCAAAAGATCTGAAGGTTTCTCCTGGCGGCGATCCTTCACCAATATGGACAATAGGGATGTGCATTTAATGCAGAACAAACTTTATTCAAAAGATCTGGATGCCAACCCTTCTGGAGGAAGATATTTTGTAAACCCTAAAACCGGGGCCGAAATTCTTTTCGGGAGGTGATGTATATATGGCGTATCCTTTCTCTTTAGGAGGAGAGTCAGTTTTAATTAGAGAGAGTTTTTTTTAGTTGGAAGATATAGATAGAAGTTTTAGGAAAGATAGAAGGGATAAAAAAATTGCATCCTATTTCTTTGTAAAGGGAGCTTATTTTGTCTTCTTAGTTAGGAGTGAGATTTAGCTGAGGTAGTAATGTATCCCTCAAGTTTTCGTAGTGTAGACAGAACGATCTAAAGACATAGGTTTTCTGTACACTAGTGATTGTGCTAGATTTGTAAATGTTGCTTATCTATTTCACCAACAGTAGGAGCAACCGGACTCGAATCCACTTCATATTGTGTTCCAGAATGGTATTTATCTTGAGTTAATCATTTGATTTGAGAAGCTTTCAAGGAATGAAGTGTTATTTTTTATTTTAATTAAAATGGTAACTAGTAATTTGTTGTGGAAATCAGCACTGTGAATGGATGCAACTATGTGTTAATCACAAGTTAATTTTGTTCTTCTATTTTAGTTTACAATTCCTTGAAATATATCAAGTCTTTCTCTTTTAGGAGAAACAAAATAGCAATATTCTGTTTAACTGTTGTTGTGCCATTTTGACCGTCAATAGGTATGACTCAATCCCAAGAAATGTGTCTTTGGCATAACTTCAAGAAAGCTCTTGGGATATATTGTGTCAATGAGGGGAATCGAGATTGATCCCAAAAAAGTTAAAGCAATCCTTGACATGGAAGCACCACAGACACTGAAATAATTGAGTGGTCTACAGGGAAGGCTTCAATCAATTAGAAGATTCATAGCACAATTAGCCAATAAGACCATCCCATATTCTCATCTACTTCACAAGGGGGTAGCATATAAGTGGGACAAGAAGTGTGACAAGGCATTCAACTAGATCAAGAAATATCTATTAACACTACTAGTCCTCATGCCACCAATCTAGAACAAACCATTAATCCTTTACATTTCAACCATGGTAGTAGCTCTTGGTGCTCTTTTGGCTCAGCATGATGAAATAGGGAAAGATAGAGCCATCTACTACATCAATAGATCCCTAGTGGGACACGAGCTCAACTACATGTTCATTAAGAAGGATTGCCTTGCAATAGTGTTTTCCTCACAAAATTTTAGACACTACATGCTTGCTCATAAAATTAAGCTCATCGCGAAGATAGATCCCCTAAAGTACCTGCTTTCTAAGGAAACACTCATAGAATGAATGGATAAGTGGGTCATGATCTTGAAAGAGTATGAAATTGAATGTGTAGAAAGGAAAGCTATCAAAGGACAAGCAATTGCAAATCAATTGGACGAAACTCCCATAGATGTAGAAAATCTACTGTTATCAAAGTTTCTAGATGTGTCAATCTTCCTCCTGGATGTTGCAAACCATTGGAAAGTATACTCTGGCGGATCCTTCACACAACATGGGTCAGGAGCATGAATCCTCTTCATCACACCACAAGAGGATTTTATCCCAAAATCATACAGGTTGTGTTTCCCTTGCACTAATAGCATTGCAGAGTATGAAGCTCTTGTCATAGGACTTCGAATTGCAGTACAATGGAAAATCATGGCACTCAAGGTCTATGGGGATTCACAACTGGTGATCGATCAAGTCAATGATGAATATCAAACTAAGGATGACAAACTTACCCCGTACAAAAAGATGGTAGAAGACCTCAAGAATTTCTTCATCGATATAACATTTGAGCAGATATCAAGGGTAAAAAATAAGGCAGTTGATGCTATGGCTATGATTGGATCATTGCTAGATATCCCAAGGAACGCCCATAAACATGAATTTTTGGTAGAGCAACTTCTTGTACCAACTTTTTAGGTACCAAAGTCTAAGTTCGTATGTGAAATCATTGGTCCCGGTGACCCTTGGTACCATGATATATTCACCTACTTAAACCTATGAGTCCTCCCCATTGACATCACCCCAAATCTCAAGAAAAACTTCATTAAAAATTCATCCTAGACTTCGTCATCTTAGGAGACACCCTCTACCATAGGAGTATCAAAGGAACCTTATTACAATGCCTTAATCCCAAAGAAGGTTTGACTACCTTAATAGAGGTGCACAATTAAATTTGTGGTTCACACTCGAGTGGTATGACCTTGGCCAAGAAACTACTGAGGACTGGGTACTACTGGCCTACTATGGAGAAACAAGCTCACAACTATGTCCACAAATGTATGTAATGCCAATAGCATGGGAACCTCATCCATGCACTAGTTTAGGAGCTCCAACCAATCACCACACCTTGGCCCTTCTCACAATGGGGACTCAACCTCATTGGGAAAATCACACCTACCTCATCTAATGGACACAAGTTCATAATCACTGCCACATAATACTTCACAAAGTGGGTAGAAGCCATCCTAGTGACCTATATCACAGGGAATTAGATCTCTAAATTCATCTTGAATTACCTCATTTTCCATTACAATGTTCCAAAAACCCTTATCTCTAATAATGGAACGACCTTCAAAAACCAAGATGTTTGTGAGCTATGCCAAAGATTTAATATCGAACATCGCTTCTCCACCTCGTATTACCCCTAGGGTAATGACCAAGCCGAGGCTTCCAACAAGACCATTCAAAGAATACTAAAGAAAATGGTCAATGAAGTTGGTCGTTACTGGCACCTATAGCTAAACCCTACCCTATGGGCCTACCGAACAAGTATCCGCACACCTACAAGTGCAACCCCTTTCTCTTTTGTCTATGGATTAGAGGAAATCCTACTTATTGAGGTCGAGCTCCCATCCCTAAGAATATCATTGTAGAACCTTATCACTGATGAAGAATATAGAGTGTCACCATTGAACGAGTTGGAGCTATTGGATGATCATCGCCTAGATGCTTTGAATCACCTACAAGTTTATCAGAATCATCTAAAGAGGAGCTACAACAAGAAGATCAAAAGTTGGTCCTTCTAGGTCGGAGAGCTCGTGTTGAAAGAAAATAAGAAGAATGTACCCAATCCCAATAGCAAAGGAAAATTTAAGTCCAACTAGTTGGGACCCTTTGTCATCACCACAACAAGCTACACATCAGGAGCGTATCAGTTGTCCACACTAGAAGGTGAGCCTCTGCAAGAGCCCATCAATAGCTCCCATCTTAAAAAAATTAAGCCTAAGCTTGTAGGTATAAATTCAAAAATACAAAAAAATCAAAAAAATGATAAAATCCAAAAGAAAAAAGAAAAAGGATTGAAAAAAGTAAAGAAAAAAATGGTCCTCTAGTGAAAACCACTTCGGTGGCACTTTGGGAAAGTACCTTGGTGAAAACCTGGCAATCGGGCACCTTGTGTAAATAAGCACTTTCCATCCATCCATGATTCTTTGGCTTGTTCTACATTTCTTCCCATCACATTCACCCTCCACCTATCATTCTTTTCATCACCTATGTGCGTCTGCATCATGGCTTGATCTTGTTTAAGTATCATGTTCCCTTTTAGTACTACTCAACACACTCCAAAGGCTAGTTTGTCCTGCCTATATTAGGGTAGTCTATCACATCACGCTAGGGGAATTCCCTATACTTGCATCGAGTCAGATTCATGTATATCCTTGAAGTCTTCCATAACATCAAAAAATCCAAAAATAGGTTGAAAATGGAAAATTCAAAAATATAGTCTCATGTCAAACTACAAGGCTTCTAAGTGTATAATGTAGGCAAGGTTGATCTTTGATCAACCCCTAAGGCCCCTGGGATAGGTCCTTTAGGTGTCCATCACAATAAACTAACAGTCCAACATTGTTCATATACCATCAATAAACGAGTCTATGTTAGTTGAACTACATAGTCTCTGTGTGTATAACGTAGGCAAGGCTCAGCTTTGATCAGCCCCCAAGGCCCCTAAGATAGGTCCTTAGGTTAGGTTCTTGGTCACAATCTCAAAAAACACAAAAAAATTGAAAATTTGAAAATCAAAACATTTGTAAAACATCTCAAAAATCCCAAAACAACCTCAAAACATTTCAAAATACCAAAAACATTCAAAAAAATCCAAAATAATTCATCCCATTTCATGTTCACCCACAATAAACATCCACTCACAATAAATCAATCATCATCTTCAACCTTTGGCAAAACAAGTGGAAACAAGTATGACAAAATTAGAAAGTGTAACCTCAATTAATGTTAGGGTCTTAAGTCTAGGTCAATAGGTAAACAAGTCTTCTATAAAATGGGCTAACATTCAATAGGGTACCTATAGACACTCAAAAATTCCTGATCGGTATTTCGCATATGATTCTGATTAACTAATATCATTTCTTCTTAAATCATTTCTGCGCTAACCAATTAATTAAATAATTTTTATTATTTAGTTAAATTCATCAACTTCTATTATTAATCAAATAATTAACTTTATTAATTTAATTCACTTTCTTCTAACTAATTTTTATCCTATTTAATTAAAATCAAATCATTTAATTAAATCCCCCTAAGTCCTCTCATTTGATTAAATAAATCAAACTATTTAATTAAATGTCATAAATCCCCTAACCCACTTGAGTTGATTAAATTTTAAATTAATTAATTCTATTCTCCTAATCCTCATTACCCATTTCTCTAGCTTTAAACTTCACTGAAGTTAAATCAACTCATGGTCAACTAACCAAGTTACACATGAAAATAATTTCCTCTAATTAACTAAATAGCTTATTTTCCTCACAATCGCATATTCCTAGGAATATTCCTCCCAACCATCCCCTCATTCAATTTCCTTCCAAATGGCTTTAAATCCTTTTACAAACTCATAAATACCTCTTATAAAGGCATACTTACATGCCATCTTGTCCCTCTTACACCCTCAACAACATTCTCTTACATTTCAACCATATTCATTCAATTCTCTTACATCCTCTTACACATCCACCTACATGCCTTAACTCTACACATTCTCCAAAATGTGCTCCACATCCATCCCTTAGTGTTGTGACAAGTGTCACAATCCTATTGGCTCCCCATTTAGTCCCACATTCACCAATTTCACTCTCTCTTCAACCCTTGAATCCTATAAGTAGAGGCTTTCTCTACACAATATGGATTCACAATCTCATGCAATATCACTATAGGAATTTCTAGTCATAACAATCACTCATCTACACTCATTTTCATCACACTTTAGCTTTTTTCATTGTCATTTGGAGTCAATCTCATACACTTGGTATCAATTTCAACTTGGATCTTATCAAAGGGATTGGGAAAGGGATACTTTCCATATCAAAGTAGCACCAATCCCCATATGGGATGGAGGTTTGGTTGATTTAGTTTGATTACATGCTTTTATTTGCTTCCTTTCATGTTTCCATCTTTGTTTGATCAAGAATCTCATAGGGAATGCTTTGTTTGTGCTTTCTAACTTGACTAACCTTGTTTGTTTGTCTCTTGTTAGCTAGTTGCAGATTGGCATTCACAGTCGCTATAGGGTACCTACGCATGCATGTCCTGTGGGTCCCATGCCAATCACCAACATCAATGTGTGGGTCAGTCGATGACTTTTATTGCCACTAGTGGCTTCCACATAGCCATCCGACAACCTTATATGTCCAACAACCAACAAAAAATTAGCAAATAGAAAAAATTTCTAACGACCATTTTTTCCAATTCCGATAGCTGCACAAAATTTTTTGTGAACCAGGCATCATCAATTTTTTTGGCATATTTCAGCCATATTGGGAAATTCCATCATCAAATTTTTTGTAGGGGGTTGCATTTTCTTCCCAACTGACTAGGGACTATTCTTGGAATATTTTGTTGATGTTAGCATGACGTCATGTTGATGTTAGTGGTACAAATGCTGGTCAAGGCCCCTTCAAGCCCCCTTTGTGCTCTAAAAGAGCTATTTTTTCTTTTGGTCATAACTTGGGTGTACAACATCAAAATTCGGTGAATGAGATATTGTCAAAAAGCTAGTTTTGTCAGCTTTCCAATGGTGTGGGTCTCATCACCATTTTATGTTGCTAGTGAATTTTATAACTTGTTGAATTCATAGGTGCTATTTTTAGTCCCGAGCTCATAAATTTTGATTTGTTTCTCCATTTTTCACAATTCCAACAGCATTGGGATGGCCTTTCAAAGATCTTCACAACCATCAATGCACCTTTTCCAGATTTCTCACTAGGTACATTTTATTCATTTTTTTTCACATTTAGGTGAATTACTTGGATGTCTTAGCTCTTGGAAAATTTTCCATTTGTGTGGGATGACTCGTTCTTATCTATTCTATATGCATTTCTAGTATTTTATCCTATTTGGACATTGTAGACATCTTTTGCATGTATTTTCTCTTTTGTAGATGCATTGAGATAAAGTTTCATTCTGGTGCATACTTTTTAGGGATTTTGCACATCATATTGTTCCTTTTATATTCACACTATGATATAAAGTGCCATGGGGGGTTGATGTTTGCCTTTTTTTTTTCATCACATTTTTCAAGTGATTGTCCCTTCACGACAATAGTGAATCTGAGTGATTCTTGCCTCAAGCATGTGTACCTTAGTATGCACACCCTTTTATTTGGAGGTTGTTTCTCCTACATGCACTTCCGGTTTCACATAGTTTCACCATACTTGTCTTCACTCTCTTTTTTTTGCATTATGGGGGGGTTTCTACTATTGGTGTTAATGCTTCCTTGGTTTTGTCTTTTAGAGTGATATATTTATCTAGTTCTTGTTCCTATGTACTAGTTAGGTGCAACATACATCAGTGACTGGTTACTTATGCATTCTAGTGAGATGGGGAATTTACCTTATGGACACTCTTGCATTCCAATTTTGGGAGGTTCTTCATTTCAACATTATATTAGTCATCATTTGACAAAAGTCTGCACTCATGCTTTAGTGATGTTCTACATGTTCCTCTCTTTTTTGGGACATTATTTTGGTTGGAGGCTTCTTAGTCCTTCACCTTGGTTTGGATACTTTTTTCGTCCTTCATTCACCTTTCTGTCTTTTGGAGAGGATTTTTTCCCATGTTTTCTCTCCTTTCCTCTAGTTTTAAGAGATTAGATTATTTGTACGTGGGTATCTCACCAGGTCTCATTTGTCAGGACCCATCATACATTATTTTTAGTTTTTTTTTATCTACTCCCTAAGTTCATCTTAAGGGGGGTGTTATAGTAATCATGTATTAGCTAATAACTAATTAACCTTTAATTCATTATTAGTCTAATTTATTCTCATGAACTTAAGCTAAACTTAGGAGTGATTTTCTATGTTAACTCGAGAGCTATTATTAGATCATTTTATCTCATTACAAGAGATGTCGACACTTGTCATGATCTAATCCCTTTATCATTTAGGGTTGCTCCTATATAGCAATCAACCCTCATTGTGTTATCATACCTTTGATTCCTTTGATATACCTCTCAACCTTTGAGGACTCTATTTTCCTTGAAGATTCTTGAGGTTCATTCTATATATTTTTCTTGTTGAGGAATATTGTATATTATTGTTTGCATCTCTCTTGCATGGAAGGCATCTTCATTCATTGTTTGATCCCGTGGCTTGTTCTTTACAAAATTATAACATTTTTTCAAGAATAAGGATGAAAATTACATTTGTGCATAGATTATTGTATTATTAAAAAAGAACATTAAATAATAATTACCCTTTACCCTACATCAAATGATCTTTTTTATCAAATGTGTAGTGCTATTATCTTTTCAAATATTGATTTTAGATCAAGGTACCATTAGTTGAGGTTGAAGGATGAATACATCCATAAAACAACATTTAGGATAAGATATTGACACTATGAATTCACAATCCTACCTTTTGGACTGACAAATGCCCCAACAACCTTTATGAATTTAATGAAAATAATTTTTCAAGATTATCTTGAAAAATTTGTGTTAGTGTTCTTGGATGATGTTTGTTAGAATTGGCTATGGAGATAACTTACCAAGATCTAGAGGCAAAATGGAAAGCACAAAGAGAGAATATGAATATGATAAGAATAAACTGTATGCTTATCAATTATGATTCAATAATCTTGTGTACAATGTAGTAGAGACCCCTTGGTTATATAACCAAGGTGAGATACAAGATGTCATAAGATTATGACAAGTTTCTTAATCATATGACATGAGACAACTAATCACAACTACCTAGGTCACATGTGTTACAATTCAAAAGATAAGATAACAACTAATGACAACTAACACCTTCTAGAAAGATTCCTAGGACCTAAGTAAACATGTAAATAAGTCCCCTAGTAATGAATGAACTAGGTACAATAATTTATTTACACCAACACCCCCCGTTAAGGGAAACTTAGGGAGTAGCAAATTATTATGCAAATGACACAAAGATGCAAGGATGGGTCTGGCTACTAGGCCATGTTAGGTACCCATGTACATATGCAAATGAAATCTCTCATAAACGGAGAAAAGGAGATAACACAATGGAAAAAAACTCCTCCCCAAAAGAGAGATGAAATACAAAAAAGAAATTTTCTCAATGATGCATGAGAAGGCTAAAACCCCATGTGAGGAAAAAGATCCCCCCATAAGAGAGAAGAAGAAGAGAGACAATGCAACCCCCCCTCAATGGCGAGTCTCTTGTAAAGGTAGAAGCTCGACATTGAATGTTGAAGATGATCCAAAAGCGTTGAACAATGTTCCTCCCCTTAGGAAGAAACAAAACTTATGAATATGAATATGATAAGAATAAACTGTATCCTTATCAATTATGATTCAATATTCTTGTGTACAATGTAGTAGAGACCCCTTGGTTATATAACCAAGGTGAGATACAAGATGTCATAAGATTATGGCAAGTGTCTTAATAATATGACATGAGACAACTAATCACAACTACCTAGGTCACATGTGTTACAATTCAAAAGATAAGATAACAATTAATGACAACTACACCTTCTAGAAAGATTCCTAGGACCTAAGTAAACATGTAAATAAGTCCCCTAGTAATGAATGAACTAGGTACAATAATTTATTTACACCAACACCCCCCCTTAAGGGAAACTTAGGGAGTCACAAATTATTATGAAAATGACACAAAGATGAAAGGATGGGTTCTGGCTACTAGGCCATGTTAGGTACCTATGTACATATGCAAATGGAATCTCTCATAAATGGAGAAAAGGAGATAACCCAGTGGGAAAAAAATCCTCCCCAAAAGAGAGATGAAATACAAAAAAGAAATTTTCTCAATGATGCATGAGAAGGCTAAAACCCCATGTGAGGAAAAAGATCCCCCCATAAGAGAGAAGAAGAAGAGAGACAATGCAACCCCCCCTCAATGGTGAGTCTCCCGCAAAGGTAGAAGCTCGACATTGAATGTTGAAGATGATCCAAAAGTGTCAAACAACGTTCCTCCCCTTAGAAAGAAACAGAACCATGAATGTATGTAGGATTTCAAGAAGATAGATGATACGTGATTTCTTTGAAGCATGCTCAAGTGTCTCATAGTCGATACTGAAAGCTGAAACACTCCAAACAGGAATTCTAGGCCACACTGCTAAAGAGGATAATCCTGAATCTAGTAGAGATGAATGTAGAAAATCGTCCAAAGATAAATATATCCCCTTTGAAGAAAAATAAGCCTCCTCCAAATGTTGTCCAAAAGGATCCATGGTCATGTGAAACTACAAAAAATGATCATGTAGAGATTGAACAAGAGGGTCAAAGTGTTCCCTCACAACAACTGAAGAAGGATCATCTCCATCAAAGAGAAGATGAATGTCATCAATGATGTCTCCCAAATATGCAATATAAGACTCCACAAACAAGTCTGAAATACCTATCAAGAAGCCATCTAAAGTAGCCAAATTTGAACAACAATATATGTCCTGCTGCACTAAATCACAAGGAACCAAAACTATGGAATCACAAGAATCCTCAAGTACAACAATAGATGATTCTACCAATGCTGGATTATAAGAGTCCTCAGCCTCAAGATGTTGACTCATAGATGAAGCTGGATTATAAGATTCCTCAGCCTCAAGATGTTGACTCATAGATGAAGAAAATGAACCCTCTAAATCTAGATTAAGAGCCATAGAAACTAAAGTCTCAATAGATGTCTGTGTAGGAGGAGAAGGAGAAGGTTCTGTGTCATCAAAGCTCCCATAAATTTCCAAATCAGCAAGTGTTTCAGCTATTTTATCATCAATAGGTCTAAACTCTGCAAGTGGAACTAGACAATCCACAATAGGATCTTCTAGGAAAGGAGGTTCATTTGAGTCTCCATATATCTCCCAAAGTTTGGTCATAAGGTCATGAGGGATCTTAATACCATCAGTGGCCATTTGTGTATCAATATCACAACTACAACCAATTACTCCTAGGATATGTTCTATTTTGAATTCCCACACAACTCTCTTCCATGTTGATGAAGGTTTAGGAACTAGTCCATAGAGATATGGTAAGAGATTAAGCCGCCTACAATGTGTTAGGATTCCATCTCGCCAAGACTTAAAGTTTCGTCGATTTAACCTTATTACAGTAGGATGAATTTTTAAGCCCATATTAAACTCCTCAATTTAGTCACACAATAGACTAATCAAGAGACATAAGCCAACAAAGGAAAAATATTACCCCCCAAGCAATATCTGATTTTTGGAACTTTATAATTAGTGTGTTTACAAATGCCACTTTCCAAAAATAAAAAGTGGTCTTGATCTTAGTACATGCAAATACAAAAATTGGCCACAGAATCAAGAATAATTTTTGGTACAAAATGAGATCAATTTGATCATACCATTGAAAAGTACACAAAAAATTATGCACTTTCAAAAAAAGCTACACCCAAAATTGTTAGCGTTGGAGCAAGATATGAGCTCTTGAAGTTCCCAAAATGAGGATGAAGCAACAACACCTGTGACAATCTACAATTTATGCAAAATACAGACACCAAAACAAAAATTTTATTGCACCATTTTGAAGAGCACAAAAAAATAGCCCAAATAAATAAAAAATCTCAAAAAAAGGAGTCAAAATGAGCAAGTTATGGCCTTCTGAAGTTGGATCACAAAAATGAAAAACTCCAACCAAGAGGGGGAAAAAAATTCAAATGGGCATTGACACAACACTGACGTTATGTTGATGTCCAAAAAACACTATCCTAAATTTCACGTCCTCTTGGCCATCAAAAAAGAATATGTTGCTTAGAACCAAAATATTCCTCCCAGATGAAATATGCGATGGGATATTCATTTTGACAGAATCTTTGCAGGGAATCTGAAATATTTTGGTATCTCCGTTGGATTTTCTGAACTGTCCACTAGTTAAATTTTTTTTGTCCCCAATATATTCTACTCGCTTGATTTTATTTGACTACCAGTGATTGATTTGAAAAATGTCAGATTCTTTGAAACTTCACTGCCGATTTTCACCCACCCGTGGTGGAATGGTGAGTGTAGGGACCGGTGCTTGCATGGCACATGGCATCCTTAGAGGAGCACATGATACATGCGGTACCACAGTACAATCAATTCTACATAATTGTGCAATCCACAAACTACAATTTTTTTATTATTTTTAAAACAATTTTTTTTAAAAAAAAATTAAAAAATTATTCAGTCAACAATACAATTTAAAAAAAAAGAATTCAATTTTTTAAAAAAATAAATAAAATATTTTTTAATTTCTAAAATCGTACCATTGACTATGAATTTATGGCGTCAATACAACTGAAGGAGGGGAGATTTTTTTCTCAAAGTGGGGAGGATTTTTGGCCTTCTCATGCAAGTTGAGTGCCTTTGGTTAGTCTTTTAGGAGATCTTGAGTGCAAATCTTGTATTTTCTTAAAGCATTGAGTATGCTCTTCTCTTGCATCTTTGGATGATTTGGAGAATCAGAAAGGTGTGATAAAAATACCAGATTTTGGGGGGGTTCCTTTTTTGGCTTTGTATTGCAAGTGCATTTTGGGAGATTTTTGCATCAGATCTAAGCTCACCATTGTGTCTGGAGTGTCTGAGAAAGTCAAAATTTCCTTTTGTTTCGTCCTAGTTGGACATTAGATGCCAAATCTACAAGGGTTTGAAGATTGAAGGTGGTTGTCAGATTTAGGAGGTAGGTACAACTTCAGAGCATTTTCAGACAAAAAGGACATTTCCATTATGCTTAGAAGGGCCAAAAACCCCAAGATCGACTGTCAAATCATTGAATTTGGAGTTGTTCGTCGAGGCAAAAAAAAATTGCCCAGGGAGTCGTACGACCCCCTAAACGTCATAATTACAAGGTACAATTTTTTTTGAAAAAAAATATTCAATAAATTTTTCTAAATTTTTTTTTTTAAAAATATCATAAAGTTTTTCAAAAAAATTATTTGAAAATTTTGTATTAAAATTCAAAATAAAAAAGGGCTTTTAAGTACCCTACGCAGGCAGGGTACTGCATATGTACCTACTTGCACAAGTATTGGCTGCAAGCCTCACACGATGCCACGTGGCACCCTGGCGTTAGCCCACATGAACCCTTTTCAAAATCTGATAGGCAGCCGGTTTAATAAACCAACGATCGTTTTCCAACAAACAGGTGGATTTTTAAAATCGGCTACGACTATTTAAAAACGGACGCTCATTTCTAATTAGCGACGAATATTTGAAAATTCCCCATAGATTCTCAGCAAGATTCTGATGGGAGAATATTTTGACATTCGTAGAGAATATTCTAGCACAAAGGGGTGATGATGACCATGACGGTCGTTTGGATGTCAATTTTAACCCCATGCAGATGCTCGACAGCCAAATGACCGTCAAATTTATGCTAGGAGTTTAATGACGTCAACATGCATTTGAATATGTTTGGACCCTCTTCCATTGGCTTTTTTGATTTTGTAGTTCAACTTCAAACTGCCATAACTCAGACGTTCTGACTCCTTTTTCTAAGCAATTTTTTATTTGAGCTATTTTTTCTCTCTATGTGATGGTGTAGATAGTTTTTGATTTTGATACATGGATATTTCAAAAAATTCAATTTTTCATAGGTGTTGCTAAGCAGTCTCCATTTTTGGAACTTCCAAGGCTCCGTTCAGGCTCATACAAACTCCTTTTCAAGTGTAATTTTTTATAAGTGCATATTTTTTCGGTAACTTCACAATGGTGTTGTTAATTTGTATTCATTTTGAGAAAAAATTGCACTTTTAACATATAGCCTTATTTGGCTTATTTTGGCAATTGTATTGCATAGATCACAGTTTGATCTTTTGTATGTTGATCGCAGTTTGATATGGCCTTATTGTGGCAATTGTAAGCATCAAAATCAAAAGACCACTTATCTATTTCTTGCAAGTGGCAATTGTATCAGTGCTAAGTATAAAGTGCCAAATCATTTGCTTGGGGGGGGTTCTTTGATTGAGTGAATCTGGAGGGGTTGTGTTATGTGATTTTTCTTTGAGTTCTCTCTTGTGCTCTTCAGATTTCAGCCATGGGTCATCCTAAGTTTCATCTTTTAATTCCACACAACTATAAAACATGGAAAACAAATGCTAGAGTAAACTAATGGAAAAAGGATTAATTATCTACATTGATAGATCCATTCCAGAACCAACTAATCCAAATTTAAAAAGTGAATGGCTCATTAAAAGTACTGTGGCTCTTGGAACACTCAGGAAATATGTTTCTCCTTATCTCATCTTTCATATTGATAAGTGTAAATCAGCTAAGGAAGCTTGGGATAAACTTGCTCAATTGTATGAAAAAACAGATGAGATTAGGGCATATAAACTTGATAATGATCTCATTAATCTAGATCCAAAGAATGTTTATACAATCAAAGACTATGTAACTAAGGCTAATGAACTAAGAGCACAACTCAAAGATTGTGGTATTGATAAGAAGGATGCACAATTGGTCTTCAATTTGTTGGACAAGCTTCCTTTAGAACATGCAGCTTTTGTTTCTAGTTTTCAAACTCATTGGTTGGCTATGGGAAGTGCCTATACTACACCTTCATTTGATTCATTTACAAAGATTTTGATGCTTGAACAAAAAAAGTTGATCACTATGGGTATTCTCAAGTCATCCAAGTCACAAGCTTTGGTGGCAGGACATGGGTCAGGATCTAATAAGAAACATAAGCAATCAAAGAATAATCCACACAAAGATCGAGTACAATCCTCTTCTCCTTAGCAAGGAGACTCTACATCATCTTCCAAGAAGGGGAATTCACAAAAGAAGGAGAAACTGACTTGTGCATATTACAAGAAAGTTGGTCATGATGAGCATCATTGTCATGCTAAGCAAGTTGATGAATTTGACTAATCTCCTCAAGAAGAATACCATCAATTTTCCATCTTCCTACAAAAAGGAAGCATCTCCTTCTACTTCTTCACAATCAAAGAAAGGAAAAGGGCAGGAACTTGTTGCAGCTACATGATCGTCACAATAATGGATACTTGACTTGGATAATACACATCACATGGGTTCTTATAGAGAACAATTTTCTTCATTGGAGCCTTGTATAGTACCACACATTCTTACAAGTGATGATACTCAAGTGGAAGTTGTTGGAAAAGGCTTGGTTGACATAGATGATGGATCATTTGAGAATGTTCTTTGTGTTCCTAACTTGTGTGTCAACCTTCTTTCAGTCTACCAAATCACTCATCTTGGGAATGGTAAGAAATTTGAGATTTATCCAAACATAGTTGTGGTCAAATATCTTGAGGATAATTCCTTGGTTGTAGTGGGAAAGGCCAATCATGAGTCTCGGCAATATCAATTTTCTCACTTTGTGCCACATTCTCCTTCTATAGAATTTCTCACTCATTTAGATTCAACGAATAAGTTATGACATGAGCAGTTTGGACATCTTAACTATTGCCATATTTAACAGCTTAGCTCATAGGATATGGTCACAGGTCTTCCTTGCATCAGCTTTTCAGATGGCGTATGTCTAGGATATGCAATGGGTAAGCATCTAGAAGAGAAGTTTGATAAAGGGAAGAATTAGAGGGCTTTAGAAGTTCTTCAATTGGTTCACCATGATCTAGCAAGCCCATTTCTAGTTTTTTCCTTCAACAAGGCTCACTATGAACTCACCTTCATTGATGACTACTCTAGATTCACTTGGGTCTAATTTCTTTGCCAAAAGAATGAAGTCTTTCACAAGTTTCAAACCTTCAAGGCTTATGTTGAGAAGCAATCTGGAAAGTATATCAAGATTCTTCGTACTAACAATGGTTGAGAATATGTGAACCACAACCTTGCACAATTTTGTACTCTTCAAGGGATCGATCTTCAGCATTCAGTTGCATACACACCACAATAGAATGGTGTTGCTAAAAGGAAAAATAGGACCCTTAAGGAAATGGCTAGTTGCATGATTCATGCTTGTTCTCTTGGTCCAAAATTTTGGGATAAAGCCATTAATTGTGCTACACACATTCAAAAGCAAGTTCACCACAAGGCATGACTCCTTTTGAGGCTTGGTGTGGTAGGAAACCAATTATGTGGAATTTTTGAGTTTTTGGCTCTCCAGCTTGGGCACACATTCCTCCAGAGAAGCACAAGGCTCTGGAAACTTAAAGCAGGCCATGCATCTTTGTTGGATATCCAGATGGTGTCAAGGGGTATCGACTCTTGGATCCAAAGATACATGAGCTCTTCATTGAGAGGAGTATTCACTTTGAGGAAATCTCTCCTAGCTTGACCTCTGATCCTCCTCATCCTTCCTCCATAGTGGACTCAAATGATTCTACCTCACCTCCTACTCATAGGGTTCTTGTTGCAAGAATGGAAAGAATGAAGGTGTTATTGATATCAACTGGTCAATTGGTTATAAACTAATTTTTTTTGTTATTAGTTTCATGGATACAGGTCATTAGCTATATATGTCAAGGATATTGAGAAAATTCTAATGAAGATATGTTGTAGATGTTCAGTAGTTGCTCCAAATTCTGCTTCAGGATTTGTTCCTATGTTTGTGTGGTTTAGATATGTTGATCATGGTTGTTGGAAGCTGCTATATCCAAATTTTTGGCTATTGATTCATTGTACAATATGAGTTGTGTTCACCAGTTGTGAACTATGGTTTTTTTTGTTTCTGGTTGAGGTCTGGGAGAAATATTGTTGGTCCAGATTTCTCTTTGTTAAATTCTTACGACTTGCAGTTCTAGAGTTGAGCTGTTTTGATTGTATTGAAGATAATTTTGGTATATGGAAGGTTCATGCTTAATTGTTCTATGTGTTTTACACTGGTTTGGATGACCTTATGTGGAATACTACCTTCAAAGTTGATGAAGCATGTTGGATCTAGTTGGGTCCTTATGAAGCGTCTGTTTGGGTCGCCCTCATTCTAATTCCACCCTAGGATGTTTTGGCACCGACCTAATCTGAATTTGAAATTGGATGACCAACTTTGGATATGTTTCAAAGTTGAAGATGGTATAAATGCAAAATGAGTTAGGGAAGAAGAAGAGTGAGAGAACAAAGGAAATAGATAAAAGAGCGCAAAGAGAATAGAGATAAGTTTGAATCAGTGTGTGTATGATGCGAGTATGGCAGATCAATGCACAACCTAAATGTTGAGTTTCAGGAAGCAGTGAGTTGAAGGTGCACTCTATCATTCATGCATGTCTGAAAGTGGATTGAGAGAATATTGGTGGAATCCTCTATTGCATTGAGATTTTCTTCTCTCTATAACAAGTCTTCTTTATCTTCTTGGTATCTCTATGGTAGTGATCCCTCTAGATTGCTAGCCCTATTGGACATTAAGTCCTTTTTTTGGACAGTGAGTCCTTTTTTTGGTAGTGAGCCTTGTTTCTTAGGTAGTAAGCCTCTTGTAATCAGTTTTGATATTCTCTATAGTGTGAGTTAATCCTCACTGTGGTTTTTCCCTTATTGGGTTTTCCACTTAAATCTAGTGTTATTGTGTTTGTGTGATGGTTTTTAGTTTCTACACTAGCATTTAATGTTTAATCTATTAAGTAGTGTTAAGGATTATTTTTAGTGAATGAATTAAAGTTTAAATTTGAGACAACTGATTCACCCCCCCTCTCAGTTGTCTTGTTCAACAATTGGTATCAGAGCTTGTTTCCTTGGTGAAGAGCTTAACCACTTGAGGAAGGTCTAGGATGGTTGGCAAGATCACTTATGATTATCTGAGGTTCGATGGAACTAACTATGCTATCTGAAAATTATTGATGGAAGAATATTTGGAGTATTGCGGATATGATGTGGAGAAAGCTTACAAGAATCCTTACACTCCTCCTACAAATGGTCTGAGTACAACTAATGAGATCAAAGCACATGAAGCAAACAATAAGGCGAAGTACATCTTGAGGAATAGTCTAGTACATTCCGAGTTGATTAAGTTTCAAAATTTGAAGACTACAAAGGAAGTCTAGGATGCTTTGGAAAGGGTGCAAGAAGGTGATGAAAGAGTTAAAGAGGAAAAATTACATAATTTGGAGACATAGTTTGAGCTTCTACACATGTCTGAAGATGAGAACAAATGCATCGAAATTTTGCTACATGGTTTTAAACGGGACCCAGCACGCATTTGAAACCGAATGGTGTGCAACACCTGGTGAAACCTCCCACCACAGCTGCCTGGCAGTGCCAATGAACAGAGCAAGGTATCACAAGACCCACAAAGACTGTTGGCATTGTCAATCCTGCAGAATGGCGGAAGCTGAGTCCCATGGAAAGCCCGATGGGAACGCAGCGCCCAACCCTAAGCCAAAACATCCTGAATGTTGGCACCTGCACTTGAAACAGAGCTGAACTTGCATAGCGATAGTGTTCTATCTGTAGGGCACAAAGGCAAGTTACCCCTAAATGCTTTGAAGGTCTAGTGAAAATAGGCCATGAAGCAAAAGTGCCTGAAAGAGCCAAGAGAAATGGGTAAAACCCAAAGATATAGTGTTGAAGTCAAAAACAAGTTAAAAGACTTGAACAGGAAATGCAATTTATAAATTTACAAAGCACATCACCACCTGAAATGACCCCATATGGAAAACCCCAACATGTACCACTGGCCTCAGCTATAAAGGATGAACCTACTTCCTCAAGACTCAAAAACAAGTGAAGGAAATCCCCTTAGAGAAGAAGAAAAATGAAGGTATTGTTATCTGTACCCTACATGCTAAACAAGAAAATAACTATTGGGTTGTTGATAGTGGTTGTTCACATCACATGACTGGTGATAAAAAAAAATTGAAAAATATGATGGAGGCTTGGTTATGTTTGGAGATGATGTTGGTTCTAAAAAAATTCGGATAGGTTTAGTAAGTTTTGATGGCAAGCACAATACTGATGATGTCTATTGTGTTAAGGGTTTAAGGCATAATATTTTGAGTGTTGGTCAGATGTGTAGTAAAGGATATAATCTTGTGTTTAAGGATAAAAGATGTGAGATCCAAAAAGGATTTGAAACATTGATTGTTGTAGGAAAGAACTATGAAGGAAATATCTATCAACTTAAAAGTGTTGATGGACGATGCTTTATGACTTAGATTAATAAAAATTGGTTATGGAATAGGAGAATGTGTCACATGAATTTTGATAACTTGGAAAGGATCAATGTAATTCAGGCTGTGAGAGATTTACCAAGGATTACAAAGCCTATTAGTGCTATCTATAGGAATTGTCAGTTTGGAAAGCAAGCAAGAAGTCATTACAGATCAAAGGAACAGTCTACTACTGGTCTACTAGATTTAATTCATACAAATATATGTGGTCCTACATGAGTGAGAAGTTTACAAGGTGAAAGGTACTTTATTATTTTGATTGATGATTATTCTAGATATACATGGGTTACATTTCTTAGAGAGAAATCAGATGCATTAGATAGATTCAATACATTCAAAGCTATGGTTGAAAATGAAGTAAACTTGAAGATAAAATGCTTAAGGTTTGATAGAAGTGTAGAATTCACCTCCCATGAGTTTAATATGTTTTTTGAAGTGCATGGAATAAGAAGGTATTTATCTACTTTGAGAACTCCTTAGTAGAATGGAGTTGTTGAAAGGAAAAACAAAATAGTTCAAGAGGCTGCTAGATCAATGATTACTAAGGTTGATTTACCAGAAGTTTACTAGAGAGCATCTATTCATACTGCTATTAAAAGAATATTCAGATATTTAAATGTCACTCTGGATTATGGATTATGGTATTATAGAGATACCAACTTTACTCTAAGTGCTTATACAGATGTAGATTGGGTCGGATGTGTAGATGAAAAAAAGAGTACAAGTGGTGGTGCATTCTTTCTTGGTTGCAAATTGGTGGCATGGTTGAGTAAAAAGAAAGATTTAGTCTCCTTGTCTACTGCTGAAGCTGAGTATATTGTTGTTGCATCTTTTTGTACACAAGTTCTATCCAGATGAAACAAACATTGAAAGATATCATAGTGGTGTATGATGATCCTATTTCTATCTTCTATGATAATACAAGTGCAATTAACATTTCAAAGAATCCTATGATGCACTCGAGGACGAAGCATATATCTATCAGGTATCATTTCTTGAGAGATATGGTCATGGAGAATGAATTAAAGTTTGAGTATGTTTCGACGAAGGATCAGGTGGTTGATATATTTACAAAGGCTCTTCCTAAAGATACTTTTGAGTATCTTCGGGAGAAGTTAGGGGTCATTTCCCTTCCTTTTTTGAACTAGATGCATATGGAGATGTATCAGTTCTGTGGATCTATGGATCTATTTTTCTTGGACTGATGTTTTGGTGGCTACCTCTCAGAGGGAGCAGGTAGTTTCAGGTGTTATCATTGTGAGTATTTTATTTTCTATGTCAAAGGGGAAAACAATGTAAAATATCTTTTTCCTTTGCCATTGATGTCAAAGGGGGAGAGGAAGCATGTGAAAAAGAGAGGAATCTCAAACAAAGAGGAAGAATATAAAAGACTATGTATCTAAAGGGGAGAAACAAAGAGGAATAGAAAGAAAAATCTTGAGAAGTGTATTCAGAGCTAGTATGGTGTCTTTGATGGTTTTTCACATCATGTGTTGCAATCAATGACAAAGGGGGAGATTGTTGCAAGAATGGAAAGAATGAAGGTGTTTCCATTGATGTCAACTGTTCAATTGGTTATCAATTGATTGTTGTTGTCATTAGTGTCATGGATATAGGTCATTGGTTGTATATGTCGAGGATATTGAGAAAATTGTAATGAAGATATGTTGCAAATGTTCAGTAGTTGCAACAAGTTTTTCTCCGGGATTTTCTCTTATGTTTGTGTGGTTCAGATATGTTGATAATGGTTGTTGGAAGCTATTATATCCAAATTTTTGGCTATTGATTCATTGTACAATGCAAGTTGTGTTCACCAGTTCTGAACTATAATTTTCTATGTTTTTGGTTGAGGTCCGGGAGAAATATTATTGGTCTGGATTTCTCTTTGTTAAATTCTTACGACTTTCGGTTCTAGAGTTGAGTTTTTTTATTGTATTAAAGATAATTTTGGTATCTATAAGGTTCATGCCTAATTTTTCTATGTTTTTTACACTGGTTTTTCCTACCTTGTGTGGAATACTACCTTTGAAGTTGATGAAGCATGTTGGATCTATTTGGGTCCTTATGAAGCGTGTGTTTGTGTTTCCCTCATTCTAATTCCACCCTAGGATGTTTTGGCACTAACCTAATCTAAATTTGAAATTGGATGGCCAACTTTGGATATGTTTCAAAGTTGAAGATGGTATAAATGTAGAATGAGTTAGGGAAGAAGAAGAATGAGAGAAAAAATGAAATAGAGACAAGGGCACAAAGAGAATAGAGATAAGTGTGAATCAATGTGTGTGTATGATGTGAGTATGGTAGATCAATGCAAAGCCTAAATGTTGAGTTTTGGGAAGCAGTGAGCTGAAAGTGCACTCTATCATTCATGCATGTCTGCAAGTGGATTGAGAAAATTGTGGTGGAATACTTTGTTGCATTGAGATTGTCTTCTCTTTGTAACAAGTCTTTTTTATCTTCTTTGTATCTCTATGGCAATGAACCCTCTGGATTGTTAGCCCTATTGGACAGTATGTCCTTGTTCCAGAAAGTGAGTCCTTGTTTTGATAGTGATCCTTGTTTCTCAGGAAGTGAGCCTCTTGTAGTTGGTTTTGATATTCTCTATAGTGTGAGTTAATCCTCACCATGGTTTTTCCTTTATTGGGTTTTCCATGTAAATATGGTGTTATTATGTTTGTGTGATGATTTTCAGTTTCTGCATTAACATTTAATGTTTAATCTATTAAGGATTAGTTTTGCTGAATGAGTTAAAGTTTAAATCTATGACAAATAATTCACCCTCCTCTTATTTGTCTTGTTCAACATTTGCACCTTCTTAGGTTTCTCAATCTGAGGTTCAATATTCTCATTCTTCATCCCCATCATCTTCACAACCTCGTTGGGCTTGATAGACTCTCGAATCAGTAGGCAATCTTGTTGGGGATTCTACAGACACTTGAAGGACTTGATCACAAAATCAACATATTCCACATTTCTACATTACTACTACTTCAGATCCAAAATCTTTCAAGGAGGCATCAGGCATTCTTGAGTGGGATTCAACAATGGAGGAAGAGTATAGTTCCTTGATGAGGAACCACACATGGGTCTTAGTTCCTCTTCCTAAGGGGAGAAAAATAGTTCAATGTAAGTGGATTTATCAGACCAAATATGCAATGGGTGGAACCATGGACAAGTTCAAAGCATGAATTGTGGCTAAAGGTTTCTCACAGGTTCCTGGCATTGATTACATGGAAACCTTTTCCCCTATTACTAATATGGACTCCATTCACTTGACTCTTTCCATTGCAGAAAATCATGGATGGGTTGTCCATCAGATGGATATGAAGAGTGAATTTCTTCATGGAGATCTTGCAAAGGTTATTTACATGGAGGATCCATAGGGATTTGTTCAAGATTCTTCTTTGGTTTGTAGATTGTGGAAGTCTCTCTATGGCCTCAAATAGGCCCCTCAAGCTTGGTATGCCAAGATGGACTCCTTTCTTCTCTCGATAGGATTCTCTAGGTGCCACTCAGATTCAAATATCTATATTTTGTGATAGGATGACTCTCACTTGCTTCTTGTTCTCTATGTTGATGACTTGATCATTACAAGGAGTTCATCATCCATCATTGGTAGAGTCAAATATTCTCTACATGACAAATTTTCTATGACTAACTTGGGCTTCTTGCATTACTTTCTCGGGATTGAGATCACACAATCCTCTTCTAGGATCACTCTTGCTCAACCCAAGTATGCTCATGACCTTCTAGCTCAGTTCCACATGTTTGATTGTAAGGCTGCACTTACTCCTTTTCTTGTCAAGAGTCAAACTTGAGGCCAAGTGTTCTACTCCACTAGTTGATGCCACTTTGTATTTTCAGCTTGTTGGGAGCCTCATCTACTTGAGTCACACACACCCTAATATTTCCTTTGCAGTTGGCATAGTTTCAGGCTTCATGCAAGAACCACATGAGATTCATTGGAAAGCTTCCAAGCACATCTTGCATTACATACAGGGTACACCACATTATGGGATTCACTATGCAACAAGTATAGGACTTAACTTGGTTGGATATATAGATTTTGATTAGGATGGTGATCTTGATGATCATAATTCTACTTTTGGCTAGAGATTTCATCTTGGTTTTGGACCCATTTTTTGGCAGAGCAAGAAGCAGCATGCTATTGCTCTCTCTTCGAATGAGGCTAAGTATTAGGGAGTTGTTAATGCTACTACTAAGGCTATTTGGCTTTAAAATATTCTGACTAAGTTTGGCTGCTTTGTTCCATGACCCATGGTCCTCCATTGTGACAATCAAAGTTCCATATGGATCTCAAAGAACCCAATTCAAGATCAGTGGGCCAAACACATCGAGATCCATATGCACTACATCAAAGAGTTGATACAAGAGCAAGTCATTGATTTTTAGTATTGTCCTATAGCAGAGTAGGTTGTAGATATCTTCACCAAACCCTTCATTGAGAGTACATATCACCATTTGTGAGCTCCCTTGGGGGTGCAAGATGTTTCTTCAAGGGGGGTCACTTGACCTTCTTCATTATCTCTTATGGGGGGACTTTTTCCTCACTCGAGATTTTGTCTTCTCATCTCTTTGAGAGGAGTTTCTTGTTTTTTCTCTCTTTTGGGGAGGAGTTTTTTCCCACCGGGTTTTCTCCTTTTCCCCATTTTGTGAGGGATTGCATTGCATTTGTACATGGGTACCTAACATGGCCTCATAGTCGGGACCCATCTTTGAGTCATTTTGATAATAATCTCCCCCCTAAGTTGCAGTTAAGGGGGATGTTCGTGTAACAAATATCTTGTACCTAGTTAATTCTCTTACTAGGGACTTAGGGGACATATTCACATGTTAAGTTTACTTAGTTCCTAAGATTCTTTCTAGAAGGTGTTAGTTGTCACTAGTTTTTATCTTATCTTTTGAATTTTAACACATGTGACCTAGGTAGTTGTGATGAGTTGTCTCATGCCATAAGATTAAGACACTTGTCACAATCTTATGAAATCTTAGGTCTCACCTTGGCTATATAACCAAGGGTCTCTCTCACATTGTACATTGACTCTTTTTTGTATAAAACATCTCTTTTTTGTATCTTTCATTGCTTGCATGAGATTTTTTTTTTATATATTATAAAAATGAAGAATAGCATAGAAAACACTAAATAATTGTCTTTTAGTGGTTAAGGGAACACAATTATAAGGAAAAAATTCAAAGTGTACCTTCTTTAAAAAATAAGTGCAATATCTCGGGCATATCATCTCCATAGAAGGAATTGTAGTGGACCCTTCAAAGATTCACACTTTAAAATATGCATGAAGTACATATATTTATGGGATTGGTTGGGTACTGTAAGAAGTTCATCTTGAAGTTTTCAAGGACTTATAAACTCATCACTTATCTCCAAATAAAAGGGAAATGGTTTGAATTTATAGAAAAATGTGAAGATTCCTTAGGTTAAAATTTTGGAGGTGCACTTATGTAAGATGACCAAGTAGTGACCTATGAGTCTATAAAATTATGACCTTATGAACATAATTATGCTTCACATGATTTGAAGTTGGAAACAACTATCCATTCTCTTCAAACATAAATAATTTATCTATTACGAAAGTAGTTCAAGCTCAAATAAGATAACCAAGGACTTAAATTCATTTTTACCTAATTGAATCTAAATGCTTGTCAAATACATTGGTTGGGGTTGATATTTTATTGACTTCAAGAAAATTTATATCAGAGGGAAGGAAAACTAATTTGGTAATACACAAATTCATAGGAGGTACATCGCAAGAATGGTTTCAATTCACTCAATTTTTTATGAGTAGGTGAAAAGAAATTTTGTTGGAGATAATTTCTATAAAAATGTGATGGAAGCTCTGTTAGAAAATCCTCAAGATAAAAAATATGAGGGATATCATTTTGAGATTGTTGAAATTTTAAGGTTTATTTGAAGAAGGCATGTTCTAGACCAAAAACATTTGAGAACTTTGAGGTTTAATGAAAGAATGTATGTTCCAAAGTAGAAAAACTTGAGAAATTTTGTTGCAGTATGTTGTCATTCATGTTTTCATTGATTTCAACCTCTGGTGTGGATATGTTGAGAAGGTTATTATGGTGTTGAGCAAGTGATGCAAATGCAATAGGGTTACTTTATTTCCAAGTGCTTTTGAAAAAAATTGCATAAAGATTGTACAAGGTGAATGGGATGTGTTTTGTATTGTGCTCCACATTTATTCATGCTTGAAGATGTTCCTGTGTGGTTTGAATGTGATGATAAAAATTCTTTTAAAGTGTTATACCCAAAGTTTCAGGTTCAAAATCGTGCAAAAGTAGATGTGTTTGATAGTGTGTTGGATTGTCTCTGGTTTGTGAAGAGGAATATCCGGGAGAAATGGAATTGCTTTGCATTTATCTACGCTAAAGTTTCTAGTCTCATGGATTTGGGACCACGCTAATATTTTTTGTACCTAGCTTCCCTTGGTTTGTTTAGTGTTCTATTTTTCCACAAGAATGGTTCATGAGTTATATCTCTATGGCAGTTTGATTGGTTGCATTGGGTGATAGTATTTTTAGTTTCATGTGTTTGTGCCAGGATTTTTGAATATTTTGTTGGTGTTGGAATATTTTAGGATGTTGTGTAATGTTGCTACATGGTTTATAGGATATCTTTGACCTTGTTAAAGTGTGAATTTGGTTGCTTAATAAGGTTAATTCTGATTTGGCCAACCTGACATGCTAGCACTGTTTGCGGATGGGCTTTGTGGTTTGTAGAAGCTTGGTATAGCATGTTGGTGTTGATTTGGGTCCTAGTTAACCATTAATGTGGTTCGCCTTCACCTCTTTCCACCGTAGAAGTGTTTGGTGCCAACCTATTTGGTGGTTGCATGTTTGAGGTGCATACGTTTCATTGAAGCTAACTTAGAGAAGGTTATTCAAGGTTGTGTAAGATATATGCAAGATCAAATATTTGGAGAAGTGTGTGGTGTGTAATAATGTATATGTGATCATGTGTTGATATCTGAGTGTGAACAAGAACACCTAAGACTACTGGAAGTAGTGAGTAGAAGGCTTATATAGTTTAGTGTGCCAAAAGTCGTTGGAGGTAGTGAGACAAAGGTTTTGGATGGTAAAGAGACATTGTGGTGGATTGTCCAATTGCTCTGAGGTAGTGAACCTCCTTGTAATTATTTCTTTATAATCCAGAATAAGTGATCTTCCTTAGCAATGAGCCTCTCCTTTTGAATAGTGAGTCCTTTGGGTAGTGATCCCTTCAGCTAGTAAGCCTCCTGTAATTAGTTTTGGTTTTCATATAGTGAGCTCATCATCACCATGGTTTTTCCCTTATAGGGTTTTCCACATAAAAATATGTTCTATTGTGAATGATTGTGGATGTGTTGTTGTTTCAGTTGTTTATGTTCATGCTAATAATTAATAAGGTTTTTAAGGTTTTAATTCACAAATGATTCACCCCCCTATCAGTTTTCCTATGTGTCCAACAATTGGTATTAGAGAAGAGGTTCCTTGGAAGAAGCTTAATAGTTGAGGTAGGTCCAGATGACACACAAGAATGGTTCCAAAGCTCCTATGTTCGATGGAACAAACTATACTTTTTGGAGGGCCAGGATGGAAACCTTTCTTATTGCATTAGGGTTTGGCATATGGAAATTAGTCGAAGATGGATAAACTATTCCGAATACTCCTCCAACAAGTGAAGATGATATCAAGGAGTATGAGAAAAATGGTAGAGCAAGGAATGTTGTTTTGAGTGGGCTTTCTGATTTAAAACTTTTGAAGATAATAAGCCACAAAACTGCTAAAGAGGTCTAGGAGAAATTGAAAAGCTTTTATGAAGGATACGCTAAGGTCAAGCAAGCAAATACGTAGAATTTTAAGGTGAAATTTGAAATCCTAAGAATTCCAAAGATTGAATATATTGCAAGCTACATGCATAAGGTGTATGAAATTGTCAATGCCATCAACGGTCTTGGTAGAAAACTAGAGGAAAATGAAATTGTGAAAAAAGGTATTGAGAACCTTTCCTAAATCCTATAGTGCTAAAGTTTCTACTATTGATGAAGCTCAAAATCTAGATCAATATACTAGAGATCAATTGTTTGGTGCTTTAACTACCTTTGAATTAAGAGAGTTTGACAAAGATGCTTCAAGGAAAGAAACTACTTTTAAAGTCAGTAAGAAAGAGAGGAATGATGAATCTGATGTGGATGATATTGATGAAGTAGAATTGAATTTTGTGAGAATGTTGAAAAAGGGCACTAGCAAATATAGAGATAAGTTACCTTTCAAGTGTTTCAATTATGGAAAGATAGGTCATTATGCTTCAAAATTTCTAGGTAAAGTTTCAAATGACAAACACAAAGATTATAAAGGTAAATATTTCAAGAAGAGTTATTATGTTAAAGAAGATAGTGGTACATCTGATGATGAGGAATCAAACTACCCAGATAATGAAAGTGATGAATGCTTGTTCATGGATTTGAATGTTGGAACTAATTCTACTAATCCTGAGAGATGTATGAAGGAAATTGCTCCAAAAATAGGTCACAATATTAAAGGAACTATGTTGGTTACCTTTCATGCAAAAGAAGAGAGAAACTACTAGATAATTGATAGTGGATACTCAAATCATATGGTAGGCAATAAGAGTAAGTTTGTTAACCTTAATAAATATAATGGTGATTTTGTCAAGTTTAGTGATGACACATCTACTAAGATCTGTGGAAGAGGTTTAATTAGTTTTGATGGAAAGCATAAGATAATATTATGATCTTTATGTCAAGTTTCTTCAACATAATCTTCTCAATGTAGGACAAATGTGTAGCAAAGGATACAATCTAGTGTTTCAGGATGATGGTTGTAAAATCAGAAAAGGAAGCTCTAAAACTTTGGTTGATGTAGGAACTAGGACAAAAGGAAATGTTTATCAACTCAAAGGTTCTAGTGGTAAGTGCTTTATGACTCAAATCAACAAAATTTTGTTTTGGTACATAAGAATGTGTCATATCAATTTTGATAGTGTAGTAAAGATAAACTCTACTCATGTTGTGAGAGAGATGCCAAGAATTACAAAGCTTATCAATGCAATTTGCAAAGAGTGTCAGTTTGGAAAATAGACAAGGAACATGTTCAAAACTAAGGAATATTCTACTACAAGACCTGTGGATTTGGTGCTTACAAACCTATGCGGACCTACCAAAACAAGAATCCCTTAGGGTGACATGTATTTTATGTTGTTAATAGATGATTACTCTAGAATGACTTGCGTGACCTTTCTCAAAGAAAAATTAGAAGCTCTAGATAAGTTTAAAGCATTTAAATCTATGGTTGAGAATGAAAAGGATTTAAAAATCAAGTGTTTAAGGTTTGACAGAGGTGGTGAGTTCACTTCAAATGAGATTAACAGTTATTGTGAAGATCATGGGATAAAAAGACATTTATCAGCTCTTAGGACTCCACAACATAATGGGGTTCTAGAGATCATGAAGAACATGACAGTTCAAGAGGCAGTAATAATCATATTGAAGGAAGTAAATATATTGGATGTCTATTGGAGAGAATCAATTCATACCATATTTTACATTATCAATAGAGGACAAGCAAGAGTAAATAGTTCAAAGACCCCCTATGAGCTATAGCATGGAAAAAATCCTATTGTGAAATATTTTAGATTTTTTGGAACTAAATGTTATATCATGAGAATTGAAGAAAACTTAGGAAAATTTGATGAAAGATCAGATGAAGGAATCTTCCTTGGATACTCTACAAAGAGAAATGCATACAAGAGCTACAAGAAGAGACTAAAGAATATAATTGAAAGTGAAAGTGTCAAAGTGGATAAAGAATCATCAGAGCTTGGTGTTGATAGAAGGATATGAATCTAATGAATCCCTTTGAAGAGAAGAAGAAAATGAAGAAGACGAAAAATAGATGCTAGTGGAAGAGGAAGAAGCTCCAAAAAAGAACCCTAAGACTCCTAAGTATGTGCAGAAAAATAATTTTGGGGATCAAATAATTGGAGACAAGATCAAAGGTATGTTGACAAGAAGAAACGCTACTATGGTAGAGGAATAGGTAATTTTTTGTTACTTTCTAAAATAGAACCTAAAATAGTTACTGAATCATGCATAGATGAAAATTGGATCAAAGCTATGGAAGAAGAACTAAGGCTAATTGAGAAGAATTAGACATGGGAACTAGTCCCAAGACCAGCAAATAAGAATCTGATAGGAACTAAATGCATTTTTAGGAACAAGTTGAATGAGAATGGAAAATTTATTAGAAATAAAGGATAGGATTATGTGTAAGGGATACTCACAAGTGGAAGAAATAGATTTTGAAGAGACTTTTTCTCTAGTAGCAAGAATGGAAGCTATTAGGATGTTTTTGACTTTCGCAGCACATAAGGACTTCAAGGTATATCAGATGGATGTGAAGTTTTCATTTTTGAATAGTGAGTTAGAAGAAGTGTACATTGAACAACTAGAAGGTTTTCAGTTGTCAAGAGATCTTGATATGGTATATAGGTTGAAGAAGGCATTATATGGGCTCAAACAGGCTCTTAGAGCCTGGTATGCAAGATTGGAAAAATACTTACTACAAAAGGGATTAAAAAAGGGTATCACATATAATAATATTTACTTCAAAGTTGAGAAAGATCAAATCTTGATTGTGGTTATGTATGTTGATGATATAATTTTTAAAGGAAATGAGACCATGTGTAGAAATTTTGTAGAGGAGATACAAAATGAGTTTGATATGTCAATGCTTAGGGAGATTACTTTCTTCCTTGGGCTACAAATCATTCAATCAAAAAAGGGTATATTCATTCACAATCAAAATATGTTGAGGAAATGTTAAAGAATTTTGGAATGGAGGACTCTAAACTAGTTTGTACTCCCATGATTATTGGTTGTAAATTAAGAAAAAATGATGAATCTCCTAAGACAAATTAGACCAAGTATAGATCCATGATTGGAGGATTAATATATCTAAGTGCAACTATACTTGATATTATTCATGCAGTATGTCTTGTGGAAAGATTTCAAGAAGATCCTAGAGAATCACATGTGGTAGTAGTTAAAAGGATATTCAAATATTTGAAGGGAACTTCAAACTATGGTCTATGGTATCTAAGGATACTAATTTCTCTTTGAGTGCTTATACAGATGTAGATTGGGTAGGTTGTGCAAATGACATAAGAAGTACAAGTGGAGGTGCTTTCTTCCTTGGAAATGGGCTAGTTTGATGGGTAAGTAAGAAAAATAATTTTGTGTCATTATCTACTGTAGAGGTAGAATATACTATTGCAACATCTTTCTGTTCATAAGTTTTGTGGATGAAGCAAACATTGAAGGATATCAGAATATCATATGATGAGCCTATTCCTAGATTGTATGATAAACAAGCGCTATCAAAATTTTAAAAAATCTTGTAATGCATTCATGAACAAAGCATATCACTATCCGGTATCACTTTCTAAGAGATAAAGTTTCTAAGAAGGAAGTAAAGTTGGAGTATGTGTCTGCAAAGGATCAAATAGCAGAAATTTTCACAACGGCTATCCCAAAAGATACATTTGAGTATCTTAGAAAAAATCTAGGGGTTATTGCCCCTACTTATTTCAAATAGATGCATTATATTGTGCCTTTGTCTGGGGGAGAAATTCAAGATGTATTATGTGTCCTGAACTGATGAAGGCTACCTCTCAAGGGGAGAGGGTAGTGGTGTATTTGGCTAGTGCAGTAAGGGGAGCATATCTTGTGCCTGAAGTGAATTGTACAAGTGTTTCCTTTTTCCATTGATGTCAAAGGGGGAGAGAGAATTCTAAAAAACATAGGGAAAGAAACATTCAAGTAAGGGGGAGAGCTACCTAAGAGTTGCAGATCAGGGTTGCTTTTGTTGTTGATGGTTTTTAGTAGGTGTTGCCATAAATGACAAAGGGGGAGAATGTATGCACTATTTTTTATTAATGTCAACCTCTGATGTGGATGTGTTGAGAAGGTGCTTATGGTGTTGAGTAGGTGTTGCAGATGCAATAGGGTTACTTGGTTTCTAAGTGCTTTTGAGAAAATTTGCATAAAGATTGTATAAGGTGATTGGAATGTGTTTTGTATTGCACTCCACATTTCTTCATGCTTGAAGATGTGCTTTAGAAGTTTGAATGTGATGATCATAATTCTTTGAAGGTGTTATATCTAGAGTTTTAGGTTCTAGATCGTGCAATAGGAGAAGATATGTTTGATAGTGTATTAGACTACCTCTAATTTGTGAAGAGGGATATCTGTGAGAAATGGAATTGATCCACATTTCTCTGTGCTAAAGTTTCAAGTCTTACGGATTTGGGATTGTGCTAATATTTCCTATACCTACCTTATTTTTGAATGCACAAGACAACTAAGAGGGGGGTGAATCAGTTGTACCTTAAAGCCTCAAAACCCTTACAAACATTCAGATCCACATTCATTCAATTAACCCTTAATTTGTTATAATGATTTAGCATGAAAATAAAATAATAGAAACTAAATCAAATCAACCCCATGCACAAGAGAACACAAAATTTATGTGGAAAACCCAATATGGGAGAAACCATGGTGAGGATTAGCTTACAATATAAAGTAATATCAACATTGAATACAAAGGGCTCACTGTCAGAGGTTTCACTACCCAAAGAAAGAAAGGCTCACTGCCAAAATAGAATAGAAGATAGAGAAGAATGTTACACAGAGAAATCTATCTCAATACAATAGAGAAATCCACCATAATATCACCAAAACCTTCACAACTTAACTAAATAATTGTAGACACCTTATGCTCACTGTATCCAGCAATCTGACACATGAGATCTTGCACTGCACTTCTCAAATTCGCACTCTAACACTCTGGAACTCACATCATTCTTGTTTATATCCACATCCCTCATCAACTCAACTTATATGTATATCATCTTCAACCTTGAAAACATTCTCCAAGGTTGTATATGCATCTCAACCATACAAATTCAAATTAGGTTGGCACCAAAACACTTTCATGGTGTATAGAAGTGAAGGTGGGCCACACCACTCCTTTGGGACCCAAATCTATAACACCATGCTACAACATGCTTCTATAAACAATAAACATCTGCTTTAATTAGTGTAAACACCAAGGTCAACCATTACTCGTGTAAACACCATTAAAATTTTAAGTACCCACTTCCTTTGATCAATGTCAAATCACAAACAACAAATGTCATCTGAAATCAATCTAGAATATTCCACAAATACCCTAAAAACCAACAAACTCCTTCAAAACATATTTCACTTAGGGAATGTACACACCCAATACACTCAGACAATTTTGTCAAACACTGTAACTTAAGAAACTAACTTCCAAAGCACCAAACCTTGAACAAATTTGACTAAAAAAACATACCAACACTATCAACACGCCTTCAAATCCACAAGACCTGAAACCAAACTATGGAGAAACGTGGAGAAAAAACATATCTCCTAGACACCTCTACAATACACAGCTCACATATTGGTGAACACAACATCCTCTACATAGTGATCCACCATACCAAATTTTGAATACAATACCTCTGAACATATATAATCAACATATTTCAAATGCATAGGTAGATCTTCAATGTAGAAGAAATGTGGAACAACACCAAAAATCTATTCTGCAACCTAGAACAACAATTCAACTCACTATTTCCTCTTTTTTATCAAATTTTCTCAAAATCACTTGGAAACCAAGCACCAAAAACACATCCTCATCATCTTCACCACTTCCTCAACCATAGACAAAAGCTTATCAAAGCAACACTAGAGGTTGAAACCAGTAGCTTACTAATGACAACATAATGCAACTAGTCAAAGAATCATTAATGCAACAACATAGTCAATATCAACAACTTCACATACTCTAGCAACAATCTTCTTCTCATACAGTTGACACTAATGACAACATGAGCTTGTTGACATCAATGAAAACACCAACTGATCATACTTGCAACAATCTCCCTCTTTGTCATTGATGGCAACACATGATGTGAAAAACCATCAACAACAACAGCTCTACTCCATACCGATTTCCTTTTCTCTTTCACATTACTCACTCTCCCCCTAATCAACTTATTTATTTCACATGTTTCATTCTCCCTTTTTTTCTTTTTCACATTATTCTCTCCCCCTTAACTATCTTATTTTTCACATGACTCTCTCTCCCCCTTTGACATCAATGGTAAAGGGAAAAATATTTATATTAATTGAGTTTCTCCTTTTACATCAATCAACCTTCTCACAACTACTCTACAACTAACTTTCCTTTATTGCTTAGTATACTCCCCCTTAGGAGAACACACCATATTGCGTCAATTAGCAATCACTTCCTAATGACAACACTCACTCCCCCTAAATGCAACAACCAACAATGCCACTACCTACCACCCCTAAGAGGTAGCCACCAACATCAGTCTAGACCAAAGAATGAATCTTGAAATACACTAGGCCGATGCATCTCCTTGTGCATCTAGTTCAAAGGAGGGGCAATGACCCCCAACTTCTCCCAGAGATACTAAAAAGTATCCTTAGGGAATATATCAACAACATGATCCTTTGTAGGAACATATTCAAGCTTAACTTTGTTCTCTACAACCTTCTCCCTTAGAAAGTGATACCAGATTGAGATATGTTTTGTCCTTGAATGTAGTACTGTATTATTTGAAATATTGATAGTACTTGTATTGTCACAGAAGATAGAAATTGTTTCAACATATACCACTAGATATCCTTCAATGTTTTCCTCATCCACAACACTTGTGTGCAGCAAGATGTTGTAATGTACTCTGTCTCTATTGTAGATAAAGATATTGAATCTTATTTCTTACTCAGCCATGACACCAATCTACATCCAAGAAAGAATGCACCACCACTTATACTTTTTCTATCATCCACACAACCATCCCAATCTACATCTGTGTAAGCACTCAAAGTAAAATTAGTATCCTTTGGATACCACAAGCCATGATTTGGAGTGCCATTCAAGTATCTAAATATCCTCTTTATTGCTGCAACATGTGACTCTCTAAGATCTTCTTGAAATATAGCCACAAGACAAACTGCATTCATGATATCTAGTCTAGTAGTAGTTAGATATAGCAATCCTCCAATCATTGATCTATATTTTCTCTAACCAACCTTAGGAGATTCATCATTCTTGCTCATTTTGAAACTAGTAACCATAGGAGTACACATTGGTTTAGAATATTCCATTCCAAACTTCTTCAACATTTCCTTGAAATACTTTGATTGTGAAATAAAAATACCTTTATCTATCTGATTTATTTATAATCCAAGGAAGAAATTCATCTCCCCAAACATAGACATTTCAAATTATTTTTGCATTTCCTCTATAAAATTCTTGCACATAGCTTCGTTGCCTCCAAATGTTATGTCATCAACATATACAACCATAATCAAGATTTTATCTTTTTTAACTTTAAAGTAAATATTGATATTTGTAGTACCTTTATTGAATCCTTATTGTATCAAATACTTATCCAACCTTGCATACCAAGATTTGAGAGCTCGCTTCAATCCATATAATTCCTTTTTCAATTTTTAGACCATATATGGTTCATCTAATAATTGAAATCCTTTTGTTGTCGTATGTATACTTCTTCCAATTCTCCATTCAAGAAAGCAAACTTCACATTCATTTGATAAACTTTGAAATCCTTATGTGCTACAAAAATAAAAAAACATCTTGATAGCTTCCATTCTTGCCACTAAGGAAAATGTCTCCTCAAAATCAATTCTTTCAACTTGTGAGTAACCTTTACACACAAGCCCTACCTTGTTCCTTACTACTCCATTCTCATTTAGTTTGTTTCTGAATACCCACTTAGTTCCAATTACATTTTTATTTGTTGGTCTTGGGACAAGTTCCCAAGTCTGATTATTCTTAATCTGCGACCATTCTTCTTCCATATCCTTGATCCAATGTTCATCCTTGCATGCCTCAATCACTATTTTCAATTCAAATTCAGAAAGTAAACATAGATTTACCTATTCTTTAGTAGTCAACAACATACCCTAAACGACCTTCTTACACACAACTAAGCAAGGATTCGCCAAGATTATTTTACAACAGTATTCACAAGCATAGCAAACTAAAGATAATGATTGGTGCCCCATTTCTTTCTCTCTAAATCATTTTGTTATACATCATCAAGAGGTCCTCGAAATGGGTGATTAAGATAAATCATAAGAAAAGATCATAGAAAAACAATCAGTGTTATCTATAGCTCTTGGCTATTTTAAGTTTAGCTTAAAGTGATATCTGATACTAATGTCCATCGCAGGAACGATACATCCTAGGACATGTTGATCAGAGGGTTGTTTGATGTTAGGATGATGATGCTAAGATGATTCATTGTTATAAACTTCACTGACACATTTACCTATGATTTAGATGTTAGATTTTGACTTTTAGGTTTGCACTTTACAACTTGCTACACTTGCTTTCTACTTGTTTCGCCAAAGGTTGAAGGTGATGATTGATTTATTATGGATGAAGGTTTATTGTGGGTGAAAGCGAGATGAGATAGATGGTTTTGGATTTTTTGGAATATTTTAATGGTTTTGGTATTTTAAAAATGTTTTGAGGTTGTTTCTGGTCTTTTTGAAAGTTTATAAGGATGTTTATGTTTTCGATTTTATGAGGTTGTCTAGTTTTTTCTGAGATATTCGAGGCTTTTTAGGTCTTTTTATTTTTTCTATTGTTTTTGTGTTTTTTGAGATATCTGGATGTTTTAGGGGTTTTTGAAAATTTTACAAATGTTTTGGATTTTTAGAGTTATATGGATGTTTTGGGGTTTTCTGAGAGCTTTACGACCAAGAACCTAACCTAAAGACCTGTCCTAGGGGCCTCGAGGGCTGATCAAAGATAATCCTTTCCTACATTATACAAGCAGAGACCACGTAGTGTGACTGACTCGACCCATTTACAAGATGAAGATATGAATAGATGAAAGACAACAATTTATTATGACAGACTCCTAAAGGACTAACCTAGGGTGTCTCGGGGGCACATCAATGATGGCCTTGCCTACATTCAAGCTCAGAGACGACATAGTTTGACAAGAGGACTCTATTTTTTTGGATTTTTTATTTTTTGACCTTTTTAGGGTTTTTGATGTTTTCTGGATGTTTTGAATTTTTCCTTTACAATTTTTTGAATGTTTTTGGATTTTAGCTATACAAGATTTTGCAATTTTTTTTGTATTTTCTAATAAGATGTCCAGTTACCGCGAGATATATAAGAACCTGATTGTGACTCATAACGAAATGTCCCTAGTGTGACATGTTAGCCTACTTCGATAAAGGCAGGATAGATTGGCCTTTGAATATGCCAAGTAGTGCTAAAGGGATCATGATACCTTACAGTGTCAAGCTATGACAAGGATGCAGATGAGGGATAAATGGTGATGCAAAGAATGATAGGAAAAAAGAGCCAAAGAATAGATGGAGATGCTTTATTTACGCAAGGTGCCTGTTTGCTAGGTTTTCACCAAGGTACTTGCCCAAAGCCCCACCGAAGTGTTTTTCACTAGAGGGTGATTTTTTTCTTTACTTTTTCAATCCTTTTTCTCATTTTTTTGGATTTTGATTATTTTATGATTTTTTTGTATTTTCTGATTTATACCCTTCAATATTAGGCATAAAAAAATTTGAGATGCAAGATGTTGGTTGGCTCCTACAAGGTTTCACCTTCAAGGGTCGATAGTTGGTATGCTCCTGATCTGTAGCTTGTTGTGATGACAAAGGGACCTAACCAGTTAAGCTCAAACTTTCCTTTGTTGTCTTGATTTGGAAGGTTCTTCTTATTCTGCTTTAAGACTAGACCTCCTACCTGGAATGAACAACATTCGATTATCTTGTTATAGCTCCATTACAGTTAGTTTTGATATACTTGCAAGTGATTAAGGGTGTCAAGATGATGTTCATCCAAGAATTCCAGCGCATTTAGTCAAGACACTCTATATTCTTCCCCAGTTATCAGGTGCTACAGTGACACTCGCAATGATGGGAGCTCAACCTCAATAGGAAAGATGGCTTCTAATCCATCGACCAAGGAGAAAGGGTTTTCACCTATAGGCATGCATATTCTGGTTCGATAAGCCCAAAGAGCGGGATTTAGCTACAAATGCCAGTCATGACCAGCTTCATTAACTATTTTCTTTAGGATTTTCAAGATAGTTTTGTTCGTAGCTTCTTCTTGACCATTTCCTTGGGGATAGTACGGGGTAGAGAATCAGTGTTGGATATTGAATCTTTTGCACAACTCTTTCACATCTTGATTTTTAAAAGGGGTTCCATTGTCTAAGATGAGGGTTTGTGGAACACCATAACAACAAATTAGGTAATTTAGGATAAACTTGGCTATCTACTTCCCCATTATGTAGGTCATAGCAATGGCTTCAACCACTTAGTAAAGTACTCAGTGGCGGTTATGATAAAATTATGGCCATTAGATGAGGTTGGAGTGATTTTTCCTCTGAGGTCAAGTCCCCATTGCGAAAAAGGTCATGGTGTGATCATTGGTTGCAATTCTTGAGCTGGAGCATGAATCAAATCTCCATGCTATTGACACTGGGTACATTTCCACACATACTGATGAGCTTATTTTTCCATTGTTGGCCAATAGTACCCCATCCTCAACAGTTTCTTAGCTAATGTCATACCGCTAGAATGGGACCCACATATGCCATTGTGTACTTCTGTTAAAGCAGTTAAGGCTTTCTCTTGGTTAGGACATCATAGTAATGTCCCTTCAATGCTTCGACTATAAAGGGTATCACCTAGGATCACAAATCAGGATGTGACAAAGGTCTTTTTAAGGTTTGGGGTGATATCAAATGGAAGGGCTCCTTTATTAAGGTAAGTAAAGATGTCATGGTACCATGGGGATCTAGGACCAACAATGACACACGTGAATTCAAATTCAAGGATTTTGAAAGTTGGTACAAGAAGCTATTCTACGAAGAATTCACATTGGAGGATGTTGTTTGGCATGTATAATAGTGATTTGATTGTTTCCATGGCATCTGCTGCTCTATTGTTCATGCGAGGAATCTGCTAAAAAATGATGTCTATAAAAATCTCTTTGAAATTCTCCACCATCTTCTTGTAAGGAGTGAGCTTTTCATCCTTAGTTTGATAGTCATCATTGACTTGGTTGATAACCAATTGTGAGTCTCCATAGACTTTCATCTCTTGTATCTACCACTGAAATGCTATCCTTAGACCTATGATTAGGGCTTTGTACTCAGCAATGTTGTTAGTACAAGGGAATGATAGCTTGTATGACTTTGGGATGTAATCACCTTGAGGGGTAATCAAAAGAATGCCTGCTTCTAATCCATGTTGGGTGAACAATCCATCAAAGTAAATCTTCCACTGAGCTATGAGATTGATAAGAAACACTGCATTAGGGAACTCAGATATTAAAGGGTTCTCAGCATAGATAGGTGCTTTTGCTAGTTGGTTTGCGATCACTTGTCCTTTGATTTCCTTGCGCTCCACATACTCTATGTCAAACTCTGTCAAGATCATCACCCATTTATCCATTTTTCCTATGAGGGTTTCTTTGGGTAACATATATTTTAATGGATCAATCTTTGCAATGAGCTTGATTTGATGTGACAACATGTAGTGCCTAAAATTTTGTGAAGCAAAAACTACTGCTAGGCATGCCTTCTTAATGGGTGAATAGTTCATCTCATAGCCTACCAAGGTTTTACTGATGTAGTATACAACTCTTTCTTTATGTTTTTATCATGTTGTGCTAAAAGAGATCCTAGTGCTGCTGGTGTTGCTGAGATATAATGGATTAGTGGCTTGTTTGCTATCAGCGGCATGAGAACTAGAGGTGTTAGTAAATAATTTTTGATATGTTGGAAAGATTTATCACACTAGTCATTCCACTTGTAGGTTATCCCTTTATGGAGGAGATGCAGAAAGGGCTGAATTTTATCTGATAGTTGTGATATGAACCTTTTAATGGACTACAATCTTCCTTGTAATCCTCTCATATGCTTCAATGTTTGCAGTATTTCTATGTCTAGAATGGATTTTACCTTTGCTGGATCAATTTATATCCCTCTTTGTGAAATAATGAATCCAAGAAGTTTCCCTGATGTGACCCCAAACACACACTTTTTTGGATTCAGTCGTACCTTGTATTCTTCAAGCCTGTCAAAGATAGGTCCTAAGACTTGTATGTGCTCACTTCTCTTCTTTTATTTTTCCAAAATATCATCCACATAATCTTCAACTATTTTGTGGATCATGTCATGAAAGATGAGGGTCATTGCTCTTTGATAGGTTGCTCCTGCATTCTTTAACCCAAATTACATCAAATTCCAGCAATAGGTTCCCCATGGACAAATGAAGGAAATTTTTTGTTGATCCTCCTTAGCGATTATGATTTGATTGTAGCCTGAAAAACCATCCATGAGTGACAACATTTCATGCCCAACTATTAAATCCATAATAAGATCGATGTTGGGAAGAGGGAAATCATTTTTCGACATACCTTGTTCAGATCTATGAAATAAGTGCATATTCTAATGCCCCCAATGGGTTTTGAGATTGGTACCAAGTTTGAAACCCACTCAGGATAATCTATTCTTCAGATGAATCCAATGTCAAGAAGCTTTTGTAATTCTAGTTTAACCAATAGTGTTATCTAGGTGTAATTCTACTGGTTTGGCTTCAGGATAGACTGCTAAGTGATGCACAACCACTTTTGGATCAAGGCCTGGCATATCTATGTATGACCATGCAAATTTAGCTCTTCTTTCTTTTAGGAATGTTGCTAGGTTCTTTTGCTCTTCGGCTATCAAGGATTCAACATAGAAAGTGATCTTAGGTGCTTCCTTCATTCCCACATTGACTGGAGTATCCTTTTCTTCTAGTACTATTGACTTTTCTGGATGCATTGCACTAAGGGGGAGATTGAATCCTTCATCCTTGGGCACCTCAAAAAGGTTTTAACCATTGAATGTGTCCTTTGTTTTTACTATTTTGGGACCAGAGAGTGCCACTAGGTGGTTTTCACTCAAGGATTTGCATGTTAGTTGCATTTCATTTATTTGGCAACCAAAGGATTCAATCATCTCCCCATAGTATGCCCCTGTATCGAGCTCTATGTCAAAGCCTGCTTTATGATCTACCCATGATAAGTTATCACAGAGTCCCATGAATTCTGAGATCACTTCATCATTTTTGAATAAATATAGAATCGATGGTCCTTGTTGGTCCATGTTAATGAGTTGTGGGTATACTAGACATATTTTAGTTGGTTGGTTGGTTGATACAAAGGATTTTATGGATATCATAAAGAGATTTTTGTTCTCAAATAGGTTAGCAACATCAAGGGGAAAGTCATCTAAGGTTGTATCACATAATGTAGGTGACCAAGAGGAAGCCTCGGCTCATTTAGTGGAAATACCTTTGCCAATAAGTGTGACCTTGCTAGTAGTACAACCCAAGCCAAGATTCTTTATTCATTTCTCAGGAACGAGGGGTTCTAGTAAACCATTGTCATTCTGCCCTAGCTTCTCATTCTTGTTATATCCCGTGCTCTTCATTAGCTGTAGGCCTCTGTTGTCATCTTCCATGGGAAGAATAGGAATAGGTCATTCATCTTGATAGAGAATTTTAGAGATGTCTTCCTCATTGACATCTTCTTGATTCAAATATCCCCACTTGGTGAAGGTAGTAGCTGCCATCGTGATTGTTTTAGGTTCTTTGGTACTAGATGTGTGTTTCCCATGAGATTGGGGAGAAATAGGTAACTCTCCTAAGACAAAGGTGTCTTTCAATAGTTTGTAGTTTCCACAACCATCATCCTGGATCACCGCTTTGACGTTAGGTATACTCTACACAATGGGCATGTGTGTTGTTGAGGTAGAGGCTAGGGATGATGGGTCAACAAATGAGCTTGATGGTGTAGGTCCTTCATCATTTTTTGGGTATTTGTGGGATCTTATAGAACTTGGCCTCAAGAATTTTGCAGTAGTAGAAAGGCTCGGGATCTCCATGGATAGTGATTTCTCTACCTTCAAAGGGAAACTTCACACACTAATGATAAGTTGAGGCTACAACTTTTAGAGCATGAATCTAGGGTCGACCAAGCAGTATGTTATAAGGAAGATCAAGATCAAGTACTTGGCATGTAGTTTTTGCAATAAGAGGTACCACTTGGATTGGCAATGCAATAATTCCTTGTGATACTCATTCTTGGTCGTCATATGCTTTGATGGTGTTACTTTTTTTCTTCTTAATAGTATATTCTGAATAGCCTAGATTTTTTATCAACTACAGGGTACAAATGTTCAAACCAACACCTCCATATACCAAGACTCTTTTGACCTTGTTTTTATGAATGAAAACCTCAAAATGTAAAGCATGGTTATGATATGGTTGGGATGGTAGGTCTTTCTTAGAAAAGGTGAGAAGATGGTTGGTGATATGCCCCACCATAGCTTGAAACTAATCGATATCAATGTTCTCAGGAACATATGACTCAGACAAGGATTTTTCCAGTATTTCCCTATGTGTGGGGGATAACCTTAAGAGCTCTAAGATTGATATCTATGTGGGGGTCTACTTAAGCTAATCTAGAATATTGTACTTGCTAGGATTAGATGTAGGCAAAGTAGGCTATGTCTTAGATTGAGATGGGACTCCTTGAACGGTTATTTTTCCATGTCATGTGGTGACTCCACATTATGTACTAGATCCTTTGATGGTGACAACATTGATAATGATATCGTAAGAGGAAACTACATTGGAATAGGTATGTTGCACATTGGTGTAATCCTTAGCTTTGTCATTGTGGTTTTCTTTGTTATGATTCGGCATAGGGTTCTTGTATATCTTGAGATCCTAGTTCCTAGCTAGTACCTCAATAGATATGGTATCATTTTCTATGAGATCTTGGATGATGTTTTTGAGTTTCATGCAATTTTTTTTTGTGCCCTTTGATTTTATGAAATTCATAGAGATCACGGTCATTGTACTAGGATGGCTTCTCTTGTGGTTCTTGGTAGTTTTCCAACTTGGGAAGTGTCATCAAATTTGACTCTACCAATTTCTTCATGATCGTCTCGATGGATTCCGATAAATTTGTGTACTTGCATTTGGGATAGTTATTCCTATTAGTAGTTTTCCTTTGTTGCATGTTGGTATTACTGATCTGATTATTCTGAGGTGGTACTGTTTGTTGCATAGTCAGATGGATGTTAGCAACTTGATTATTATTAGGTCTAGGAGCACTTAGGACTACCTTAGCATCTACTACACCGTCATTTGTTACATTTTTTTCTTAGCCCAGACACAAGGTTTCTCATTTGAACTAGTTGAAGGATAGTTGTCTTTGTAAGCCTAAGTATTTCCATGTGAGATCAGGGCTCTTTCAATGTTAAGGGCTCTAGGGACCAGTTCGTCGTATGATGTGATGCATTCCATTTTTAAGTGGAATGATAGATTTGGATCGAGATTGGCTATGATGATTCCCACTTGTTGTTCATCAGGAAGAGGCCGCTTCATTTTACTAGCTCTTTGTCTCCATCGTTGTAAGAAATTAGCAAAAGTTTCTCTTTGATTTTGTCTAAGAGTGTATAATTCTTCTAGACTGACGTCCATGTCAAGATTAAAGGAGTGGTGATCGACGAATTTATCAGTGATTTCTTGAAAAGTTTTGATACCATGAGGAAAATGAGAAAACCAATCCATAGCATGACCTATTAAACTTTGAGGGAAGAGGCGCATTAGATAGGAATTGTTGTAAGCCACCTCCATGCACATGACATTAAATTCTTTGATATGGTCCACTGGACTTCCTCTCCCTTTATATTTGTCAAATTTAGGGATTTCAAAACCAGGAGGAAATGGTATCATTGTTATGTTTCAATCAAATGGGTAAGGACACAAGTTCTGTGTATGTAGTTTCTTTTTCTTTCCCATGCAAAGGTCATGTATTTCCTATGAGAGTGTTTTCAATTGCGATGCTAGATCGTCTTGCGGGTTGGGTGGAGGAATATATGGTGGGATGACAAATGAGTTGTATGGGGGTTATGATGGTGTGATATTATGTGAAATTGATGGAGGTATTGGTGCATATGTTCCTAATGCGTTTGGATTGACGATGTTCAAATGAGGATAATAGGAACCTTGTTGCTCGTGTTGGGCATACTGTTGAGCTAGTAGGGATTGTTGTTGAGCTTGATGTTGTTGTTGCACCACTAGGGATTGCTATTGGGCTTGCTATTTTTGGTGTGCTAATAAAGCTCCTTGTTTTTCTTGATGTTTTTGTTGTGCGGCTTGTTGTGCTTGCTATTATTGTTGTGCTAAGGCTGTTTGTTGTGCTTGATGTTGCTTTTGTGCTAAAGCTGCTTGTTGTGCTTCATGTTGTTGTTGTGCTAAGGTTGCTTAATGTGCTTGATGTTTTTCTTGTGCTAAGGTTGCTTGCTATGCTTGTTGTTGTTGTTGTGTTAAGGTTGCTTGTTGTGCTTGTTGTTGGTTGACGACTTGTTGATAGGCTTGTTCTGCTTGCAGTAAAGCTAAGGCATGTGCTTGTAATGTGAGATCAAGTGGTTGTTGAGACATCTATGAAGGATTATGGATATTGATGTTTTGAGTGGGTAGTGGGTTTATGGTGAGAGGCGAAGGGTTCCCTTGATTTAATATTCCTTGTAATATGGTAGAATGAGGTGGAGGAATGTATGTTTGAGGTCCTAATTAATTTGGCATAGCAAAGGGGACTGTGGGAAAATATGATGTCATTAAATTTTGCAATGAAATGACATACTAGGACCTTGAGTCCATTGATAGAAAAGATTCCCTTGTCCTATGTTTTGAGGATTGCCTTGTGCAAAAGATATAAACAAGGGATTTGTGATCAAGGTATTTTCAGGATTGATATAACTTGTAACCAAGGGATTTTTTTGAGTTGGATTGATGGTGGATGATGTGGAAATGGTAGATGAGGTGGATGAACCCACCGGAGGGTTGGATAAAGATGTCCCTATTTGCATTAAGAGTTGGTTATGTGATATAGTATTGGCATTCCCTTGTGTGTTTTTTTGAGGTACTTGGTCTATACTGCTTTGCGTGATGGTGGGCATACTTTTGGTACTCATAGGCATGGATGAAGAAGGGTGTCCCTAAAATGTCAAAGTGGTGGTGGAATAATGAAGTTCAAGCGATGTGTGTAGCTATTTTGGAGCTTCCAGAATAGGAGCACAAAAAGTAGGTGTCCAATTGGTTGTTGGAGGTGGAGGATTAGTGTCAAGGGTACCCTCAAGTGTACTACTTTCAAATGGTGAGGTGTAAACAAAATCTTTAGCAAGGCTGGTTGAAAGACTAGGAATATAGGTTTGATTTAGCCCTAGTGATGGATTTGTGAAACCTTGTGTTAAATTATGTGTTGCAAATGTCAGGGAGATAGGAGCTACATTTTCAAAGGCTTGATGTTCCATAAGTTCCTCCCTAGTAAGCTCAAATGGATTATTTGTGATGTCTTCGATCTCATATGGTCCTGAAGGAGATGAGGTTGTTGTGACGGGGTAACATGATTTCTAGGATCAAATTCTAAATGATTTGGATCACTTGAGGTAAATATAACTTTGGTTTTCTCCATGATTCTCTTGTGTTGTGATATTTTCTTTACCATAAATTTTGTGTCACCTATGGGAGAGTTGTGTTGAGTTTTGTAATGTTTGAACTCTCTAGTTGACTCAAATCTAGGTAAAAGTGATGCTCTAAGTATTTTGGGAGCAATGATGATGATGGGGGGTGAAAAGATGGATGATGTGGGAAGTGATCTTTGCAAACATTTTGGGACAACACTTTTTACTTGAGTGTTATTTTTTGATGTTGGAATAAAGGATTTTTATGAACTTAGAAATCTTTAGGGTAGACTTGTGACCTTCAAGATGAGCTAGTTCAAAAATGATAACTACCTTAACTAAGTGCATGGAAAAGGATACATTTCACATACAAAGTAGCTAAGTTAGCAGTTGGTTTGATTTTGATGTTTAAGTCCCAAAGTGTTGGTGTACTCAAAATTTTGCAAAGTTAGATGAAGTGAAGGATGAAATTTGATGAAGGGGTGAGTGAAATGTTTGACACAATGTTGACCTAAAGTGAACCTTTTGTTTTGATAAGACCAAGGTATTGAGAATGATACTAGACCTCTAAAATTTTCAAATCCTAAAGACTCTATTGATTTAAATGAGAGGACGGATGGGAATGTTCAAACCTGTTCGGGTTCACCTAGCTCGAGCATAAAATTTTCTCACCAAGGTGTAACGATTGCGGTAAAATATTGAAGCCCACTTTTGACCAAACCTTGTTATACGATTCCTATGTCTGAAATGAAGTGCTAGAGATTTTCCCCTATGGATTTTGATTGTTCGATGAATCATTTATAGGAGTTTGCTATCATGTAAAAAGATCAGGGTTTTGACTCCAAAAGAATGCATATAATTATAGACTGTACCTTGAAGCATGTCTATAAATTTTGCTACCAACCTGTCTCTATTTTTGTGAAGTGCTAAAAGGTGTTTCTTAAGAGCTTTTGGAGTGAGATGCCTAATTCTAAAATGAAAACCTGTAGACCTTTCCTTAGGGATCCTGATTTTACGTGAGATCATGTGAAAATATTTTAAGTTTATGGAAGAAAGGAAGATATGTATTGCCACGTGGGAGGTAGTAATGTGGGACTTCCATCCTCAATGTCAACTTGCTCCTCTTCTTCATCTAAAATGGTTGTTGTGTTTCTCCACTGTGTATTTGTTTCCTTTTTTTCAAAAGTGAAGCTTCTCAAACTACTAATAAGATCAGTTTTTTGACTATTAATGAGCTCAAAGTTTGGCTGAATTATAGCACCTGGAAAATCAGGTTGTTCAATGGGACCGATCAGTCTCCAAATAGTCATGTGCGGTTCATTTGTCAATTTATCTTTGCTTAAGTGAATTTATTTTACCACAAACACTTGTCTTGATTATGTTTCCAAACTAGATGTTTATGTCAAAAACATCATAACTTTCACAATGTCTATTTCGTGAAAATTATGAGATTAAAGCCATAATTGCCTATGTTGTCTTTTGGAAAATATAGGTTTGAGATTAATTTCAAGATATTTAGAAATTGCTAAGGATAAATCCTTAGGACAAGCAGTAATATCAAGGCTAACTCAAGAAGTCCATATTTGAGCCAAAGTGTTTGAAATTTTTAGGATGATAGTGAATGTTCATTTTTGTACCATTTTGAAACCAAGCAAAGTGTTAAACCAACTCACAATCATTTACAATCCTAGGATATAAATGGCCATATTTGTTGAGTCTCCACTAGGATTTCTCTAAACACTAGACAATGCAAACAGTTAGAGATTTGGTGACACTAGCTCCCCTCCACGACACACACTTCTCAGGACCACCAAATCTCAAAATCCTTAAAATCTAGAGACTAAAAGGAATTTTTCTATTTCTACAATTGAATAGTACAAATGTGGGGTGGCTTTAGAATGACTGTTCTTGCACCAACAAATATTTTAGGATTTTGGCTTGCTAAACAAATGGGTTGTAGTAAGGGTAATTGGGGACATGGAACCTTGCAAGAGTCTAGCAAGCAACTAAAGGCTTTAATCAATCCTACCAGGGGCTCTTATACTTTTTACAGTAGTACCCCATTCTGAAAGACATTGTACGGCTAAGGCCTACATACCATGAGGACTTGATAGTTTAGTCTTATCCATTTATATATCGGCCCGAGTGAAAAAATGGTTGGAGTCACCTTCGAATTTTTCTTAGGTAGGCTCCTCTAAAGATAAAAAAAAGTGAGTACACTTGTATTTCGACCACCCAATTTGTGTAAAGCGCAAGAAGGGAACACACACAATGTCTCTTTCTCACACTAGCATGATTGTTCAATTTTAAACCCAATTGAAAGATGTAGGTGATCTTGCAAAGTGTTAGAGAATTTTTTTGTTTCTCAAGATCACCAAATGGTGTGAGAGAATTGCATACACATCCACTAACAATGTTGAAAATCACAAAACATAGCAAACAGCTGTAAATTTTAACCCTTTAAAGCAGTGATGAGTTTTTTTTAAGCACCAATTGAAAATGAAGTTGCCTTGTTCAATTTTAAGCCCAAAATAAAATGATGATGTGAAGGTTCAATTTTATCCAACTTTGAGTGTTCATTTTAAACCCAGCTGAACTCTAGTGTGTTTCCTAAAGCAGAAAGTAGAAAGCATGAAATTGGGTTATAATTGCCCCAAAGCGTCAAACGCTTGTTACAATTGTAGAATTTAAGATAGAAAATACTTTCTTCACTTTCACTCCATATCTTTAAAACTTGCAAAATATAGTTAGCCTAACAACCAGAACACAGTCAACCATTCATCAGTGGTTAGATAAATCCAAGAAATTAAATCACATGTCGAAAACACAAGCGTAAAATTTCTTACCCTGACTAGGCTTCGCTAAAAACAATAGAGTCATAGTTTGAAGTATGGGTGTCACTCTGGTGAAAATGGGCATTGCTTTGCAACAGAAACAATGAGCATGATAGCGTCAGTATTTTTCTTGATGTCATTTTTCACGGTAGTATCGCAGTTTGAAATTTGAAAGTGTCAAACTGGTGAATTTGAGAGTCACCGTTTAAACTTTTCAATACCTCCAGATTAAATATGCGTCCCCCGATTTAAATCAGTGTCGGAGCATTAATTCAACATCAAGATTTCAAATTGTTAGGGCATTGCTATATGGTGACACTATGGAAACAGCGTCATTGTTTATAATTTGGGTGTTGCCAGGTCCTCCAAAACAACATAAAATAGAATTCAAGCTAAAAAATGGTTAGATTAATGGTTTTCCCTCCTTCTAGCACCAAAATGTGAGATGAGGGAATGTCGGTGAGGGTCAATTAGGCTTGACTCATGATGAATCAAAGCATAACTTCACCAAACAAACCTACATCTACAAACAAGATCATTCAAATTGGAAAGTTAAACTAAGCATTTAATTGAAAATGAAAGCTACAAACTACACAAAAATAGTTAAATTCCTAATCTAACCCATTTGAAATTTATCTCATTTTGGAATTGGTGTCATGATGATATGAAACGACGACCCTTTTCCAATCCCGTGATTAGTAAGCTTGTTTCAATCGATTCTATGGAAGAGAATCGATCAAACCATTGTGATTGATGTATGAAAACCTAGTTTATGCTAAAAATGAACATGATGCAAACTAAGTCACCATGATTTTATTCTAAAAATGCACTGATTATGTTATTTCTAAGCTAAAAGATGAAAATCCTAATTTATAAAAAAGCTAAGATGGATGCATGGAAGCCATTAATGGATGCTCTAAGCTACTATGCAATTAAAATGAACTAAGATAAGCTAAAAAGTGAGTAAAGATGAGTATAAGTGCATATGAGATTCAACAACATAAGTTTTGCAATTGAAAGATGGATCCATTTGTCTCCAAATAGTGACCTATTTATTGGAGAGCAAATGAGGAATGAAGGGTTGAGATTAAAAAGATTAATCAATGGTCCAAGATGAAGGAGATGAGAGGCATGGATCATGGATTCTCATCAACGGATGAGAATGCATGATGGGATTTTAATCAAGGGTTCACACTTGCCTCAAACAAACAGACTTTTGACCTGCTCACACAGGTCAAAAGTGACTTGTTCAAAAGGTTGAAGGTTAAAAATTTCTCAAGAAGCCAAGTGAAAATATCTCTTTTTCAAATGATGAAGGAATGAGAATATTCTTTTGGAATATTCTCATGGGTGAGGAAAAAGGCAATTTACAAATTAAAACAAAGTTTTAATTGTGCAAAAAGGGGATAAGGAATATTCCATGGGAGTATTCCCTTTGCTTAGAGGAAAGTTAGATTAATTGCTAATCGAACAAGATTTAATCATGCAATTAGGGAATTAGAAGAATTAAAGGGATATTTATTAAACTAAATGATTTAATAAATGTGGGAGAGGTAGAATGATATTTAATTAAATAACTTAGGGTTATTTAATTAAATAAGATGACTTAGGGAATGAAATTAAACATTTTGATGTATTTAATTTAATGAGATGAAATGTTAGCATGAAAAGGGGTGAATTAACCCGATTAAATTAATTAGGCCAATAGATGAAAATGATGCAATTAATTAAATAGCTAGGCTAATTTAATCAATTAAGCGAAAAGAGGATGGGTTAAAGAGGAAATGATGTTAGTAAATCTATTTTAAGTGTATGATATCGATTAGAACATTTTTCATTGTCTACATATACAAATTACAATAAGACAATAGAATACTTGTCCACTTCAATCGAAAGCATGAGACTTTGGGTGTGTGCTCGTATCCCTAGCAGAGTTGACAAAAAATTGTTGGGTGAATATTTTGTAATTGCTTTAACAATTACAAAAATGGTAGTTCAACCACAACTATGATGAGAAATTAATCTATCCTCTCATTAAGGGGAGGCTCCCTTCTTATGCTCACTAAAACAACTAAAAATTAAACTAAGATTATGTGCACTACAACTATCCATGGGGATGTCTCCATCAACATATTCTCTTATTTCAAAATAAGGGAAATAAGTTACAATAATGACCTTGATGTTCACAGTAGGTAATAAACTAAAAAAAACACTTGTTGGAGCAATAATAGCCAATACCCAATTCTGTTAGACGTAAAAATAACAAGAATGATACCAAAAAATATAGTAGCTTAAAAAATCCACGGAAACACAAATTATTTCATCACTTTTCATTATGGTTCAAATGTAACAACAACAACAACTTATACTCAAAGACTCCAAGTTATTCCCAATGGTGATTCCAAAGAGTAACCCGTGTAGCAAGTTGCAGCTCAAAGACTATCAACTAACAACACCAAAGATCCACAAGAATATAGCTAATAATCACAAAAAAAAGACTATGAATTTTCAACTAAATTCATACACCAAACATATATCTCCAAATATAATATGATAGCATAAAGTCTATCAGTACCAAATCTGAATTTCCCCTTAATAATGAAATAATATGCCACTTATAAATCAACTTTAAGATAGTATGAAAAGAGACACATAAGAACACTCTTACATGCAACAAATGTGCTCCAAAGAAAAGGTTGGAGGAAGTTTTCTTCTTTTATTGATCAAATTTTAATTTGTGCATTCAACACAAACATTGTAAGTATGCTCTTCAAAATGGCAGCATTTTGCTTCAAAATATCAAAGGTCCATTACAAAAGAAACTCCCTTGAATATATATAGAGGGGAGTTAAGAACTAATCTAGGAAAGAAATAACTAATTTGACTTATTCAATAGGAGAGTCTAATTTGATTTAGGACTTCTCTATTTTTACATGTAATTACATTTCAGAAAAAAACATGTAAAATATCAAAAACTAATTACATAAAGCATGAAAAATACTGAAAAATAAACTAAGGAACGTTCAACTTTCTCTGCCATCTCTCTCCAAGAAATATTCATACTTCTTCATGATTTCTTAAACTTCTTCATTACTTGGACCTAAAGTATGCTTGGAGATAACAAGGACTCTTATGATTGAATCCTTCACAATGTTACCAGCTTTATCATGCCTTTCCAAATACACATTGAGGTTATCTAGGGATAATTGAATATCCATCAATTTTTCCATCGAATCCACTGAGAAGGCTTGATCTTCAAATTATTTTTGGATCATAGACGTGAATTCCTGAACAGCTTCATCTAAGGAAAGGATTTTTCGATTACCATCAAGTAGTTTACAAGGAAGCTCCTCAATTTTGTGGACAAGATCCAAATCATTTTCCTCACTGACTTCATGAGCATCCTACAAATCCTTGATCAATTCCTTGATGATGTTGATCTTGTGTATCATTGTTTCCTTTACCTCCACAAACATATCTCTATTGGGAATCATCCCAACTTCCACCAAGATTTCAAGCTTGATTTTCTTCATCTTGATCCAAGCTTCCAAACTATCTTCTATTTCCTACCGCTCCTGGGAAAATGTATCCGAAGTTTTATCTAGATTTGATTTTATGCTTTCCATGTTTCTCATTCTCTCTATAGAAGATCTTACAAGTTATGTTCCCTACGTTATCATTCTATCTAGAAAGTCACCAACTGATTTATCTCTTGATTCCCCACTTTCTAAATAATTGGTTCTTCAATACTTATGGCCACAAGATCTATCGACTTTGAAGATTGGGTAATGTTTTAGAGCACCAAAGTTAGTTGCTCTAATTTTTACTTTTATTGATCTTTACTCTTCTTTACCTGATCAAATTTCTCGATGAGAGAATTCAAAGTAGCCTACACATCTTCCTTAGCACTTTTATGAGTCACCTTCCCTAACTCAACTCTTGTAATAGAATATTTAGAAATATCCACATCCTTAATTGAACTATTTGGAGGAGGTTGTGCCACCTCCACATAACTATTTTCTACTTTATCCACTAACAACCTAGAAAGAGTCTTGGCCTTTTTCTTAGATTTTACCTTTACAGGTGCCAACTGTGCAAATTTAAAGTCATCTAGAGAGATGGCTTCCTTCTTCCTTTTTAGTGTTTGAGATGAAAACCATGGGGGAAGTGGAGAAGCACTTTCTTCTAGACTAGCAGTCATGGCTTGAGTTGATGCGACTACACTCACAAATTTTTTTACAATTGGGGGAGTATTAGTCAAAATTGCACCAGGAATTTCTACACTTGTAATTGAGTAGCCTCATTCATATATTGTTCCAAATCAGACTGAGAGGTCACATCAAAAGAAGGTGATTATAGACTTGAAAAATATATAGGAGACCCCAAAGTATTTTCCAAACCATGTTTGGGACTATCAAAAATTAATGGTGAAGATGGGGATGAATGAACTCATTGGATAGACATGGTTGGAGTAACTATAATAGTAGGAATAACCTCAAAAGTTATAGGTAAATAATGTACAAAAGAATAGTGGGAGGTGTGGGAGCAAACAAAGTAGTAGCAGTAGAGCCAAGTGGTTCCTCAGAGATATTCTCATGAGGAGATATTTGTTCTTCCTCGTGTTCTTCTTCTTCTTGATCTTCCTCTTGGGTTGATGCCTCTTCTACCATAGTAGACAATTCTTCAGTCACTTGACCATTATTTCCTTTCACAACAACTTGATTTTTGGCCTAGAGGTCCTCCTTGAACAAGGTACATCATCCTTGTTCTTTGTCCTCAACTCATATTTTTTACTTATAGGACCTTTGGGTTCCTCCTCCTTTGATCCAATAACAAAGAGTTTCAAACAAACCCCTTTCTCCTCTAACCATACATTTTTGTTAGCAAGAATTGATTCAAACCTTTCTCTGATTGATATCACTTCTTTCTTTGACCACTAGATGGTTGTTAGAGGAGATCCTGCAACATTATTCCTCTCATAGGTAGGGTCTAGGATATTTCCATCGTCCTCCATACCTTCAAGAATATCCGCCAAATCAATAATTTCAATCTATTCTAGAGTCGATCAGTAGTAGTTCATATTCCTTATTTCTTCCTCTATCCTTTGATCTTCCCAAATATCTTCAATTCTATGCACATGGGTATGATATTTCTTGATTTTGTCCTTCATCCCATGGTAGTCAAAATTACTCCTTCTAAAAGTATTAAAGGTAACCCACTACATCTCAGATTCTATGGCTTTAGCCCTTGGGGATGTTTGAATGGAATACCTACCAATCATGAGAGGAAACCTGAAACCTAGTTTATGTGATTCCATTTGCTTGCTATGGATGGCTATTATCTGTCTACAAAGCTCCATTAGGAAAATTTTGTGACTAGGGTATCTTAGGAGCATGTATGGATAACCCACAAATCAACCAACTCTTATGCACATAAGAAAGGAGCAAAGAGAGCATCATTAACTCTTTGAAAATCATGAATGCTTTCATAAAGAGTTATCTGAGGAAAGTATTTAAGCACTGGAGTTACCCTTTTGTTCTCTCTTGTTGTCAATCCAATAACATTTCTCAATGCAACAATAGCATACACCAAATAAGATGTCATGTAGAACTTAAGTGAAGTATGCACTCTGATCAATTGTTCATAAATTTTGTCACTGATTTGTTGACAACAAAGGATTTGTTGTTTACCCCTCATTATGATCTTAATGTATACATACATCCATTCTTGAAATGTGGATGAGGTAGGTAATCCTTTCACTCTATTGAGAAGAGTGATCAAATTATTAACTTCTTCAATGAAGTCATTGCGTGGAAAGATTTTAGGCCACCTAGAAACACTTGACAGTGGATTCTTCAACCACTTACTATTAATTATTCTCTTGCAATTATCTATGTCTTTCTCATATTCATTTTGTACATATTCCTTACTAACATTTGCATATGAGCCAATACTAAGACATAAGAATTTTTTATGAAATAACTCTAGATCTAACCTTATAACCACATTTCCATTTGCATCCCTAACACTTCAGTCATCTTTATTGTAGTGTGTTGCAACTTGGAGTACAAACTTGGGATTATGTGTAGCTATAGGAAATGCTGCTACCATCTGAATATTCTCTGAACTATATGTCTCATACCAGTATCCAATGGTTTCTTTTGAGTCCTTTCAATAAATTTGAACATATCAACATGATCAATTTCAGTATCCTTTATCTCATCAGTGTTTGAGGATACAAAGGTTGGTGAGAAAAAACCTTGGTATTCATACTTCATTGCTCTAGCTTTGCTCGAAGAAGGATCTGACATCGAAATAGAAGTTAGAAAAGATTGTATCTTCCCAAGAAGGTAGATATGAGAATATTGGAATGTGTGCACATAATAATTGCATTACAGAATTCATTGTTTTCTAAAATTAGAAAAACTCGCATGATTGGAAATTGTAGTACAGTGCAAAAAATTGAGAAATTACATGAGCTTGGAGGGCTTAAGTGTGATGGAGGAAAAAAATAGAGTGAAAGTGAGCAATCTGGAAAGTGGACTGCAATGTGGAAAAATTTCCCAGTGTTAGCAAAATTTTGCAGTTTGGGTGTGAGGTCGTTGAATTTCAGTGCCATTGCAGGTATATGTTTGCATTGTTTTGTGTAAATATTCTAAAAAATAACTCTTTTGCAAGTTGGTTTGGATGTTATGCAAAATGTTACAAGGTCGTTAAAAATCAATGACCTTGAATATGGTAGAAACTTTAGTTCTTGTAAAGTCGGCAAAAAACTCAGACCTTGCACTTGGGGGGTAAATTTGATCAAGTGAAAATACACAGAAATATTTCACTTTTATTGAGCTTGATTGTTTGATGTCGGGTTGGTGAAATTCATCGACCCTACATCTTGCAATAAGGACTCATGCACTAGTGGTGAAATTCACCTCTTGTGCATATGTGATAAATATTTCAATGTTGACATGGCAAAAATTATCAATGCGCATACATTGAATGGAATCAATGTAGCATCAATGAAAAAGCCCGATATTACATGTTATGTTTGGGGGGGAAATCTATAATATAGTTCGCTTAATGTTTGATTAATAAAAATCATAGATTGAACACATCACACTACTATCCCATATGCATAGTCAGAGAAAAACGCCGACATTACATGCGACTCAAATCTTAAAGGCACTAGCAATGAAATTCTGTGACTATGTAGGTTAAGGTTCAACAAATGTTTAAGCGGAAAAATCTACCACTTCTACATCATGAACTAGAAACTTCATGAATCATAGGTGAAAAAAACCAAAGATGGATGTGAGACCAAGGAAAACCCTAACTAGTTTAATTGGGAAATTTTGATGAGAAAACGTGAAAGCATGTAATATTTTTGTTAATACATGTAAACCTATGCATCGTGGGGCTTGAATCTCATGATGCACAAACCCAAATACCTTGGTTTACTCATGGACTCAAAAACATAGAATGAACTAAAAACACAAAATGGAAGAACAAAAACCTAAAGGGTAGGTTAATAACCTAGAAATTTTTAAAAACTTGCATTGAAAAACAACAAACCCAGAGGAAAGCAAAACCCAAAGTCAAACAAGGAAAACGAACAATACATAAAAATAAGTGAGATTTTAAACCTAAAGGAGAAAGAGAGAAATAAAAATATATTAACACAACCCTAAATACATATAAACATGATAAAATTTTACGGAGAGGGTAAGAAACATTGAACATACCTGAAAATAGGAATAACACTATGAAACCCTAGTTTGAAATGCAAGAAATCCATTCACAAATTGTGCACCAACAAACTCAAAGGCTTATCGAACACACAAAGGAATTGGGAGGGCATCAAATGAAACTAAAAAAAAAAAAATGGAACAAATGGATTAAAAATCCCCCCAAATCTTAATTAAAATCTTGGATTAATTGCACTCGTGTGAAGTGTAGTTGCAAAGTCAACAAATTTCAATGCCTCTGCAACTTTGAATGGGTTTGATAAATAACATGCAAGTTTGGTAAATTTCACTGACCTTGCATGTTTCATTTTTTGTATTTGACATGCAAGGGTGCTGAAATTCAGCGCTCCTACATGAGCGATAAATTTTCTAACTCTGAAAAGCAAAATTTTTGCAACTTTCACCAATTCATAAAATTTGACAAAACAAAAAAGGGTAACACTCAAAACAATTTTTCAAGGCTAGGAGATCATGTATGAGGGAAAGAATATGTTTCTTCATTTTGCATGCTTAGAGTGCGTGGGTTACGAAACAAACAAGTTTTGTAGGGGTTATCCCATGAATTGAGCTCAACTGAATTCGAGGATAACGGGTCTCCTTGTGCTTTGCAATGCAATGCTTGGGTTCGTGACATAGATTAACCACCTCCCATGGATTCATTAACTCTGACGATTGTACCAGGCATTAACAGGTTAGTATTTTGGTCGAACGACAACTGTTTGTGCAACAATTGGTTTCAGAGCCTAGGTCATGGGTTTGAACCCCTCGCTTGTGCTGGGGGGGATTGTTGCAAGGTGTATGCCCTTGGTCTCCTTGTGATGTTCAAGGTAACACTTGGGTTCATGACATGGCTTAACTTCCCCTCATGGATTCATTAACTATGGTAGTTGTATCGGGCATTAACAGGTTGATATTTTGGTACAACAAAAACCATGTATGCAGCAGGTAGAAGATCTTTTATGATGCCAAATGTACACCATAACCATTCTTAGTAAGAGATTAAGTACTCTTAAAAGTTAAACCCCATAAGAGATCAATAAAATTTGGTAGTGCTACTAAGTTAGCACTAAGATGCGTGGTACTTTTGAATTTTTAGAAGTTATTAACCTTTTTCTTATAAAATAGCTCTACCACCACCTCCAACTCATATGCATGATGTCTTCCACATTTCCTATTTAAAATGATATATTTCTAGTTTTAATCATATTTTTTACTAGAATTCTCTTTAGGTTCATGATCTAGGAATGATTATGATTGAGCCTCTCAGAGTGCTCAAGATTCACAAGATTTTCTTGGGTAATAGAGAGATTACTCAATGCAATATCTAGTGGGACCAATATTTTGAGGACAATACCACTTGGGAAGACTATGAATAATTTTATCAAAAGTTTCATCACATTTAATTAAACATTTTTTTTTTTTTAAATATTGCTACTATTATGTTTATGTTAAAGTTGAAAGAAGCTATTGGGGATGATGATCTTTAGGGGGGATTATATTGCATCCCACTTTTGAGCCCTCTAGATTATGCTATATTTTTTTATTCATTTCATTTATGATCCCAAAAAATTGAATTATGAACAATTAATAATATGTTGATGAATCAATTTTATATAAATTAGATATAGTTTTAATTCATGTTTATATGAAATTGGTTTAAATAGAAATAAGAAGGAATGTTATGAAATGTGTTTTAATCATTTATGCTGATATTTTTTGTAGTGTAGGAAAAAGTATCCCTTTTTTACACTTAATTTGGGAATAATTAATAATAGAATGAGCTTAATTATGCCTTGATTTAGTGTTGTAATGTGTTTTACACATTCACATTAAGTTTAGGGCCCTTTTTAATAAAATGGACTTAATGGTGCCTTGTTTTTTATGTTGTAAGGTGTACCTTTACACTTTCACATTAATCTAGGGCTTTATTAATTGATTGAGGTTAATTTTCCTTAATTGGCCCCTTTAATTCAAATCCAAGTCGAATTAAATACAAATTCTGAGGGATAAAACCTAACATTCATAAATGTCATTTCACAACACTTAACTTTGGAAGATGTGTGTCCTAGGTAAGTGACCTAGGACCCATTCGCCACATGGAAAATGGGTCCTCACTTAGTCCTATGACCCTATTTTTGCATATTGTTTAACATTGCCCAATGTGTGTCCTAGGTAAGTGGCCTAGGAGCCCTCTTTTGAATATTTTTTTGGCATTATTTTAGTGATTTCAAATCCATAATTCAATGTCAACTTGTGATATTTGAATTTCAAGAATTAATCTTAATATATTTATAAATACAAGGTCATTTCACTAAGTTCATCCTAGATCTTCATAAGCAATCAAGAGTACTTTCACAAGAGCATTATAAGAGCATTCAAGATTATTTTCAAGGTAGTCAAGGGAAGATTTGAAGAAGATTATTGCAGCAATCAAGATTCCATTGCCATGTCAAATAAGTATTGCATCATGCATGTTGTTTGAGCTAATATGTTGATGTAGTGTTCAAGATCAATTCAAGTATTCAAAGGCATTATCTCTAATCAAGTTTCATGATCAAGATCTACATTCATTGAGGCCACTTCATGCAAGTTTGTAGATTTGTAGTCCAAGGTTTCAAATAAGATTTGGTGAGTTGTTACATATTGTTGTTCATTCATCATTCCTTCATGCATTTCTATTTCATTTCAAGGTTTAATTACCAAAATAGGGTTTGACCAAGGAAAACCTCCATTCCCTAACAAACAACATTTTCTCTCTTTGATGTGCGATTGTAGATTTTAGGTTGAAGATTAATTGAAGAGAAAAATTGTCCAGAGAAATTTGCAAAGTTGTCAAAGTTGTAAGAAAAGTTGTCAAATCATGGAAACTAAGCTGCAGGTTTTATTTTAGGGTTTCCAATAGTGACCGACTGGAATTTGGGAGTGCAAAGTGAGAAGAACAAAACCCATAAACTAATTTTTAGGAGCCCTAGCCCCTATTTTCCATAGGGTGAATGAGTCCTCAATGAGGATTGAAAAAGGACTTTTGGTGAAAGGTACACAATATTTTACCCTTTCTAGATCTTCCTTTTGACTGTTAGTTGGGCTACATTTAATTTTTATTCTTCATTGACACGTTGTAACACACATTCTGAATGAAATTAGGAGAAGTAGGTGTATCATACTTGTTTCATTTTGACCTATACACCCCCTTTTTCATACATTTTAATTTTATATTTTATGTGGCTAACTACCTTTTTGGCTTGATGAGGTGGATGTGGGATATTGTTCTTTCCCCCAAAGAAATCTAGGGATAGTATCATTAAAAAGAGGGAAGAAAATTTGGAAGGAAAGAGTAAGACCATCATTATTATGAGAACACACACACATGCACATAATTAAAATTGGTTTTAAAGACTATGTTTATATATTGTGAAGTGTTTGACTATACAACATTAGTTGTTTTTGTGTTTGTGTACTACACAATTTTGAAGTGTTTTAAAGTTATTGCATCTACATTTTTTGATTGTGGTGTGTGTTTTCATTCGAAAAGAATAATTAGTTTTGAAAAAATGTTTGCTATCAAAAGCCACATTCTTGGTATTCATAATATATTTTTAAGATAAATATATGTTTATTGTATATAAATTTTGTATAATGCAGACACTAATTTCTATATACATATATATTTCATTGTCAAAAATTATAAATATTATTCGGTTTAAAATGGAAGTTTTCCATTATCTATAATAGAATAACAATGAGTGTGAATACAAATATATATGTATATATGAATTTAAAAACACACACACATGACTACATGTGTATATAAATACACATATATGCATTCACATTTTTATTTCTTGAATTAATATACATATACATACATACATACATATTTGAGTGTAATTTGGTTGACATCATGGAAGGTGGAAATTAATAACTCATTACTCAAAATTAATATAGAAGTGCCTTGAAGGGTTAAACTCCACTAGGTGGAGATTGAAGGAAAAGTATAGACATTTGTTTCACATGAAGTGAAGTAATGGTGAGTTGGGAAAACCCTAAGAAGAATGTAGTATGTGGGAAATATGTAGAGAATAAGGGAAAAGGAATAGGTGTTTTGATGGAGATAAAAAGAAATAAAAGAAGGCAAAGGGGAAGAGGTTGACATATAAGAGCACGGGATGATTTTTGAGTTGGTAGGTCATCTTTTTTGCAAGCTACAATATGTAACTTTCATTGTTATAGTATTATTGTTGGAAGCATAGTTTGTGACATTCAGAATATCCCTAGCTAGTAAACAAGTTCATTCTCTTAGTAAGAATTGTTTTAAAGAGTTTACATTATTGTTTTGTGATAAAAATAATTAGGGTTTTTAAGAAATACTCTCTCTCCTTGGAAAAAATATTTTCTAGGTTAATAATATTTGGGTTCGATTAACCTTGTGACCTCAAAGTGTTTGGGTATATGAGATTTAATCCCTAAACTATACTAACTTATCTTTAAAAGAAATTTGAAATTATGAAGTTTGTGTAGCCTTTTAGCCCTATCATTTTTTATCCTTGGGTTGTGATTATTTAAGTATCCATTTGACTTGTTGATGCCAAGGATAGTGGTATTTTAGTTTAAATCCTACATTATGTTAAAAAAGAATATGTGAGTTAACACCCTCGCATAGGTTTAGGCTTGATGTGAATTTTGTTAGGGTCTCTATTTTTATTTCATAGCCTTTTGGCTTAATCACTTTGTAATAGTATTGTATCACTATTGTTTCATAACCATTTGGCTTAGTCAATTTGTGATATTATTAAATTAATATTGTTTCATAGCCATTTGGCTTAGTCACAGGTTATGATAGTAAAATATGACTATTACAATGCATCACATCTCATTCAGTTTGTGATAGTAAAATATGACTAATGTAATGCCATTCAACTTATTCACTTTGAGATAATATATTATGTTTATATTTTAGCTATCAACTCTGTCTTACTCTTATGGTGGCTGAGAGTTGAAGTTTTGAAAACTACTAAACTTTGATTGGTCATGGTAGCTCTTATTATTTGTAATCTACTTTGTTCAATATAAAAAAAAAAAGTTTGTATTAATAAGACATTCAATGATTCCTATGGAATTTAAAAAACCATGCATATTTGACCTTTAGATAAGTCTCGAGAATTGACAAAGTTTACAAAAATGAATCAAATTACTATCTAAAATTGTGAATTGACCTTTGAGTCTATAATAGGGGTTGAATACATAATTTAGTTAATAACACTTCCCTTATAGTGGAAAACTATATTGCTAGGAAAGTATAAATCCTACAACAATTGTTAATACTTATACAAGTATATAGGCATATTTTATACATATATATAGATATGCATGTATGGTGGTATGATCTTTTCTATGTATCTCCATATTTTTAAAAAGAGTCTAAATAATTATATATATGCATGTATGTATGTATATGTATGTATGCATGTATATGTATATGTATATGTATAGGAATATGTATATTCATTATTTATTATATATAGATATAAACATATTTATGAGAATAAGTTTATAAAAACTTGTGTTATTTTTGAATAAGGATTGTTTGTTGTAAATGGCTATAGGAAGATGTAATGTGAATAACTAAATTATATGTTTTGAAGATTATGATTTTTTGTACATTCAAACTTGATGGATACCAAATCTTGAAATAAAGAGTTAGGATTATGAAAATAGTAATTTTTTCTAAACTTTGTGTTTTTAGTATAAATCATTGATATTGAAATTATATAGAATTTTTATATGTTTATTTGAAACTGTTAAAGGAATTTCTTTTTGTCGATAAACAGTGTGAGAAAGAAGTGTGTGAACATATGACACATGTTATCTTGTGATGCATGTTTATCTATTATTGAAAATATTTTTTCAAAGTAATAAAAAATCACTACTTGCATTGCTAATTCATTGTGTCTAAAGTTGCATTGATTTAAAATTTGAGTGACTGATAGCTGGGGAGGATGGTGTTTTCTAGTCTGGTGCTTCTGCAGGCTAGCCACAAGCTTGCATGAAGGCTTCACTTTCCTTACATTTTTTTTGTGCTCTCTGTGGTGTATGCTAGGGTTGCGGTCTGGTGTGGGGGGTGGGTCTTTGTTGCATGTGGGGGTGAGTTTTTTTTTGTGTGTTTCTCTTTCTATTGTTTGATTCAGGTGCTGGGTGTGGGGAGGTATAAGGTGGTATTCGGTGAGAACCTTTTTCTTTGTGCTAGTGCGATCGAGGATCAGGGTGTTTGAAGTTTATGGGGTGGAGTGCAAGCTTTGGTGTCTGAGCGGGGTCCCCAGATTTGGGGGTTTAAGGCTTTTGTGTTCTTTTGGCTATGGATTCAAGGGAGGCATCAAGGGTCAAATCTTCTTTGGATTTTTGTGCTACATTTGGGCTTTCCTCTCCAAATCATTCAGTGAGGGTTTTTGATAATAATTTGTTTTTAAATGTTTCAAGAAATGGTGGATTTGTGCCTTCTGGTGGCTCTTGAATTCTGAAGATAAATGGTTGCCTAGAATGAACCAAGGATAGGCTGGTGCTGGTAATTCAACCAGAATCGATTACAGAGGATATCGAGTATTTCTAGAAGCATTCCTTGCTTTGAAAATTCATGGGAATGAAGGTTTCACTTCAATATGTGGAGTCATGGGCTCAACTGACTTGGTCTCCAGAAGATGAGATGGAAATAATGTTGTTGGAAAATAGTTATTTCATGGTGGTGTTCAACTGCATGGAAGATCGCAATAGATTTTTCAAGGGTAGACCTTATTTCCACAACCAAATTGGTTTATTTATTAAACCCTAGCATGTGGGTTTCAATCCTTTGGAGGAACTCCCGAACTGGGTTCTAGTGTGGGTGTGCCTCCCTATATTTCCACTTGAATGTTGGTGCAATGATATCTTGCATAATGTTGCTTCAATTTTGGGGAAGCCAGTGGGTCCTTCTCAGCAGACTTAGGATAGAAAGGTAATGAATTTTTCTCATATTTGTGTTGAGATTGATTTAAGTAACCCTCTTCGAGATTCTTTGGAAATTCGTGTGGGTTCATATTCCTGGGTGTGGCAGCTAGATTATGAGACATTACCTTTTCATTGCCGCCTATGTCATGAATATGGCCATTTGTAGAGAATATGCCTGAGGTCTAAACCTTTTGAAGCTTAGACTACTCAGCCTCGCAACCCCCCTAAGGTTGACAAAGGAAAGGCTCTCATTCCCGGCGAGGTTGTTGGTGCATAATGTTTTATTCCTGTTAAGGATCGTAATAGGAACCGTGGTCAAAAGAGGGCTTTTAAGGAGCGTCAAGAAGGTGATTTATTTAATAGATTTGAGGTTCTTGATGATCTCAGTCAGCAAAAGGTGAATCCAGGTTTGATGATTATGGATTAGGGTGATTTGGAAGTGGTTTAGGATGGCATTATTCCAGAAAACACCCTAATTTCACAAGAGGCCAGTTCTTTGCAAATGGATACGGATCTTATTTTGGTTGCTCCTAGGAGGTCCGAGACTCCTATGGATGCAAAGATGGGGAAGGGAGAGGTTTCTAATCCTTCATTGAAGGTTGGGTCTAATCCAATTAAAGGCAACAAGGCTTCTCCTTCATTGGGTCTTCTACAAAAGGACCAAAGAAAAGGGGTTGTTGAGAAGTCTTCCAAGGTTGGGAGAAAGAAGGACGTTGATAAAATCAAGATGATGGGGGAGACTCTGGTGGAGTCGCGATCTATTAAGACTTTGGACTCTCATTTTTCTAACCCTTTGAAATGGTCATCCTTTCCTGGAATGTAAGGGGCTTGAATAGTGGCCCTAGACAAAAATCTATTCGTGAATTGGTGAGAACTCATTCTCCTAATGTTCTTTTTTTATAGGAGACTAAATTTTCTGTTGAGAGTATGGTTGGTTTGTTGCCAAAGCTATGGGGGTGGGGTGAATGTTAGTGTATTGGGGCTTAGGGTAATGTTGGAGGTGTTGCTTGCTTGTGGAACCTAGTAAAGATTCATCCTCTTTGGTGGATTTCCTCTAAGTCTTCCATCTTTGCAGTTGCTTCGAGTCTGGAGACGAGGGAAACTATTCTTCTATCAAACATCTATACATCTACTGATTTTCTTGGTAAGCAGTTCTTGTGGTCTCATATCAATTTTTTTTGACGCCTTGCTATGCTTTTCCCTTGGATTATTGTTGGTGATTTCAATGCTATTATTGATTTGGACGAGAAGAAGGGTGGTATTTCAAAGTTGGAGTCCTCTTATTTCCTACCTCGTGATAATATCTCTGCATTGAATCTTGTTGACATTAAGCCCTATAATGGTCAGTTTACTTGGAACAATAGGAGGTTGGGGGAGAATTGTATTTCAAAGAGGCTAGATCGTTTCTTGGTCTCCTGTTTCTGGATTGGTGGTTTGTGGTCTAAATTTTTTGATATTTTGGACTGGAGGGGATCGGATCATTGGCCTATTAAATTAATTTCTACTTTGGCTCATGTTGCTCGGTCCCCCTCTTTCATGTTCCATCTTATGTGGTTAAGAGATCCTTCTTTGCAGGAGTATGTGGTTGAATGGTGGCGGATGGGTAGACTCGCTTATGGTACTACTATGTATTATTTTTCCAAACTATTGCAATATGTAAAGTATTAGCTCAAATCATGGAATATGTAGTGCTTTGGAAATATATTTCATGCTAAGATTGTTGCTCAAGCTGATTTAGATGTCATTACTCTGGAGATCAGGGAGTTTGGTCTTTTAGAGGACTTAATTAGGGAGGAGGTGAGGGCTTTAAAAGCTTTGGAATAGTGTGAGCTACGTGAAGAAATTTATTGGAAATAAAAGGCTCATGTTGAATGGTTACAAGAGGGGGACAAAAACACTATTTTCTTCTTCAACTCAGTGAAAACCAGGAGACATGGTAATTATATTCCTGTTTTGGTGAATGATAGGGGTGAGCATTTATCTTCTTTGCATGAAATGTCCAAAGAAGCTGCACAATTCTTTTCTTCCTTATTTAGAGAGGATTCTCAAGATGGTTTGGTGGAAGAAAACTATGTATTGTCTTGTATTCCCTCTTTTGTTACAAGGGAGATGAACGAGCATATTTTAGGTCACATTTCACTAGATGAATTGGAGGCTACTATTTTTCAGATGAAGAAAGAGAAAGCCTTGGGCCCTGATGGATTTTTGATTGAATTCTTCCAAGAATTTTGGGATATCATTAATTTGGACCTATTGGAGGTGGTTTGTGAGTCTCAAAGGAATAAGCAGATGTTGTGGGCTTTGAACTCTACCTTCCTTGCTCTCATTCCCAAATGTGAGGGGGTGGATCAGCTTAGCCAATTCTGTCCCATTTCCCTTTGTAATGTGGTTTATAAAATCATCTCCAAGTTGATTGCTAAAAGGCTGAAGCGATGGATTAGATGGCTTATCTTGGAGGAACAAAGTGGCTTTGTGGAAGATTGATTAATTCTGGATGGGGTGGTCATTACTACTGAAACTATTCATTCTATGGCATCCTCTAAAGAAAAGTCTATGTTCATCAAGCTGGATATGGCAAAGGCCTATGATAGAGTTAAGTGGTCCTTCTTGCGCAAAATTATTATTTACTTTGGCTTTGCCGAGGAGTGGGTCCAATGGGTTATGTGTTGTGTTACTTATAATTCCTTTTTGGTGCTAATAAATGGTGAGCCTTCTTCTCTTTTTGGTGCTTCTAGAGGCCTTCGTTAGGAGGATCCTCTCTCTCCTTATTTATTTATTCTTCTTGTTGAAGGTTTGGGGAGAGTGGTGAAGCGTTATGTGGAGTTGGGTCTTATTCAAGGGTGGGTGTGGGGAAATGGTTTGCCTCCTCAGTCTCACTTGCAATTTTTGGATGATATTGCTTTGATGGGTATGACTAAGGTCAGTGAGGCCACAAATCTACGCAAGGCTTTATATATTTATCTTATTGCTTTTGGTCATATGATTAATGAAGATAAATCTTTTATTTTCTTCTTCAATACTATGTGGCTTATTCAGCAGAGGATTGCTCATATCTTGAGGTTTCAGATTGGTTCTCTCCCTTTAATTTATCTTGGCATTCCTATCTCCTCTAGTAGTCTTCCTAGGGAGTCTTGGTAGAATATTCTTGATAAGTTTCATGCAAAGGTTAATCATTGGACTCATAGATGGTTGTCCTTTTTTGGGCAAGTTCAGCTGCTTAAATCAGTGGTGCAGGCTCTTCCCATCTATAGATGTATGCTATAGGTGGCTCCAGATGGGTTTGTTAAGGATTTGGATTCTTTGGCTAGATAGTTCTTATGGGCGGGCAGCTTGTCTTCTTCTAAGTGGAGCCTTGTGAAGTGGGATATTGTGTGTAGTCCGAAGTAGTTTGGAGGTCTCTGATTGTGGCAGTTGACTTTGTCTAGGTTGTTATTGGCCACAAAGATTTATTGGAGATGGTGTTTGGAGCAGGTTCAGTGTTGGGCCAAGATTATCTCTCACAAGTACCTTTGGGGGGTTCTGAAGGAGGAGATTCCTCAGTATCCTATGGTGGGGAAAGGTTCTATGATTTGGGGAACGCTTAAGAAATGGGTGGTGCTAATCAAGGAGGGCTTGTTTTGGATATGTAATAGGGGGGCTAAGGCTCTCTTTTGGTCTGATTCTTGGGATGGGTTTCCCCCTATTTTGCACCAGCATCCTAATTTGTTGAACCTATGCCAACGCTTCTTAGAGGCTGGCTGGTCAAGTGTGATTAATTTTACGGCTTCTTACCCCTGAGGGAAGATGGAGGTGACTAGGTGGAAGGCTCCTTGTGATTTTCCTATTATTGGTTTGGAGGAGGATTGTGTCAAGCTCCAAAATATTTTGGTTGGTAGACAATGCAGCTCTCTGAGGGATAAGGATATTCTTTCTTGGAGCCCTGATCCTAAGGGTGCCTTCACTATGGCTAGTGGGTATCAAGAGTTGTTGGCTCGTAAGTTTGGTGGGGTGGAGGTTTCTTGGTGGAAAAATGTGTGGAATAAGTTTTCTTGGCCAAAGTGTAATTTCTTTGTGTGGACTTTGGCTTGGAATAGATGTTTGACTTGGGATAATCTTCAAAAGCAAGGATTCTAGGGCCCCTCTATTTGTGTTTTGTGTGGTTGCAGTGGAGAGGATTCTTCCCACTTATTTTCCACTGTTCTTTTTCTATGCTGCTTTGACATTTATGGTGGGGTGTTTGGAATCATCCTTGCATTCATGCTTCTTCCCTCATTGATTTTTGGAGCAGTATGGGAAGACCTCCTACTCTGGCATCTTTCCTCTAGATTATGTGGTGCATTGGTCCTACATTCATCCTTTGGAAAATTTGGCTAGAAAGGAATCATGGGATTTTTCGTGGGGATAGGCTAATGGTTCAACAGGTTTGGCACAGAATTGTTGGTATGATCTAGGAGACGGTGGAATATAAATGTGAAGTGGTGTATCCTTTGGAAAGGAGGGATGATGAGATTGTGGATAGACTGTGCTTACAGGGTTTGACTTCTAACTCTTCTTGTGTCAGAAGAGGTAGATGGGCTAAAAATAAGGTTTGAAGGGTTGGAAGATGGTTGCCTCCTCTAGTGGATATCTTGAAGAACAATACTGATGGCTCCTCTAGGGGTAATCCATGGCCTGCTGGTATTGGTGGAGTTGGTAGAGAATGTTCTGGCTCGGTTATTTTCTTCTTCTCTATTCATAAATGGCAGTATTCTAAAAACTTTATGGAGGGGTTGGCGATTCTCTAGGCTATTGAGCACGCTTGTGCTTTGGGTTGGCAGAAGATTATCTGTGAATCTAACTCACAGGTTATTGTTAATCTGTTGAATGAGAAAAGGTGACTAATGTTAGTTGGAAGCTTTCTTTGGTGGTTAGAAAGATTTTGTAGGTGTGTTATATGATGGAGGTGGTGTCTTTTGCCCACATTCCATGTGAATGGAATAGGGTTGTTGATTTTTTGGCCAAGTGGGCTTCAAAGCGTGATGATGATTAGAAGATTGAGGGTTGGGGGCACTTATCCCCTAATTATTGTCATGAATTAAAGAGGGTCATTGTTGATGATTTGGAGGGCTAAGGTGATTGTGGCTATGTTGGTGGCAGTTTTTGTCTTGGCTGGGTGCTCCAGTGTTTTCTTTTCTTTTCTTGGGAGCCTACTAGTTTCCCGATTCCTATGTACTGTTAATTTCTTGATTTCAATAAATTTTTTACCCCTTTTTATTAAAAAAAATTGTGTCTAAAGTTGTTAATTAATTAGATATATCATACTTAGCTAGAGGGTATCTAGAGTTGTATGAAAAATTATTTGTAGGGCCATTTCCTATATTTTTTACTCTTGTGAAGGGTAGGTCCACTTTCATATGGGAGGTGTGTAAGGGATCATTGGTTTGTGGTTGGAACAAAATTACTTATATGATGCTCTCCCTCTTGCAATTGAGAAGCCAAAGACTAAAATTTTTCAAAGACAATATCATTGTATTCATATGTCTATGTATTATAACTATTTGTACATCATATCACTAGTATGACATTTGAAGAATGATTTAAATATAACTTTCCTAAAAGATGCAATTCATGATTACTCATGTACTCTTTTCACAATCAAATATATATTATGTTTCTCATTGATAGTTGTTGATGATCTTAATTATAATATGTTCAAATGATGATTTAATGGAAAAATTAGTGTATTACAATGATTAAACTTTATTTTATGATAATTTACATTTCAAATACTTCTGAATTAGTAAAACAAATGTAGTGTTTTTCTACTATTGGACCAATTGGGTTTATTATAGAAAAAACATATGAGACTACAAGGAGAAAAGCACTAGAGCACATTTCATTTTTAAGGGACAAAGAATCTTAACCTCCATTAGAATCATACTATACCATTTACAAATATGTGAATGTTTTCTTTAATCATTTTCTCAAAGTCACAAAGTTGACTTGATGGGGGCGTCACTTAGGAGAAGTTGAGCCTAGTGATCAAGCAATCTCCTCTAAGGTGTTTGTAAACACTTCCTTGACAAAAGTAGGTATAAGGAATGCTAATTTGAAGGTAAAGGAATCATTGTGGAAAAATTATTTTGTATCCTTCACATGTACTATAGATCATTCTTGTGAAACTTAGAGGGTAAGTGCTAGCTGTTGAGTCCATTTTTTGGTCAAAAAGTTGAAGCTCTTTTTCAAAAAATTAGAATTTTTCATAGTTGGGATAAAAATTTAAAACACTTACACAAAATATTAACATGGTGCATATATATACAATATACAATTTTTTTTCTAGTTTTAAAATATGTATTTTTTTCTAAAACCTAGATAATACAAGTTTGTTTTGCATAGGATTTAAAAAAGTGACTCTAAAAAAAGATATGTTAAAAGGCCAAAACATGCACGTGTATGACCAACAAAATAACTAGTAGTTGAAAGCATTTTAAAAACATTTTTGTCAAAATATGCATATGATATTAAAGATTGGTCAAGATGTTTATATAAGTTTTTAGAAAATATTATTTTTTAATATTTTTTTTACTCAAATTAAGGTGTTTTCTTAAAACCCCTTATGTACGAGTGGCATAATTTGACCTAAAATAATTTTAACATGAAACTAATGATGTCTAGATTTGTTAGACATATTTTTTTTCTCCCAAAAAACTACAAATCAAAAGTTACTAAAAAAAATACTAACATGTCACTTCATGTTTATCAAGATTTTTGTTTAAAAATTGATTAATAAATATTAAATTATATTTATAAATGAAAAATTACATATTTGAAAACTAAACATTGACATCTATAATAGATTTGATTTTCATCAAAAAAAAAAATTAAAAAGTCATCAACTATATTGCCATAGTTCATTCTTTCTTGAAAATTTATCAATTCTTTTGTTTAAAAATTAATAATAAATAGAAAAATATGTTCAACACTAAAAAATATATATCTAAGAACTAGACTTTATGATCTGTAATAGTTTTTAATTTCATCAAAAAAACTTTAAAATTTCATTTTTTGTTTTTTTTGAAAATAATTGCTTTACCTATTCAAAAAAAAAAAAAAACACCCAATTTCTTGCATCTATCCTAAAATCAATCCACATAATTTTACTACATAGAACCTAAAATATTTATCAAACTAATGAACCTATTTTCTACTTTTAATAACTAAATTCTAAACTAGATACTCCTATCCTCTCATTTATTCATTAATTATAAAAGCTTAACTAAATTAAATTTAAATTACTTGTAGACTTATTGTTTATTTATTTAATTAACCTATATCTATGTAAAGTCATTTTATTCCTTAAATATATTTAATATGTTTGAAATGTAAAACCCTTGGGAGTTGTAGTGATGTCACATTTTATTTTGGAAACAAAGTGCTTGCTTTAAAACTCTTATCAATAAAGGGTGTGTGGGAAGATATTTAACCTTTTCTGTTTCATTAAAAAACATTACATAAAGATGATTCTCATTTTGCTTTATTTAATTTTTCTTTTCAAAGTGAACAATATTTTATATTGCTAACAACCTAATACCCATTTTAAAAAATCTCAACCTAAGCCTTTTATAGAAGCTTCTCCTACACTGCCACTACTATTATTATTATTTAAAACAGTTTTCCTATTTAAAGCTACATAATACTTTTATTTTTAATTATATAAAATGCAAATGGAATGCTCAAATGTACCCATTTAAGTATACTTTGGGATAGCGACATTTAGTCTGCTGCTTGGATTAAAGTATGGCATAAAGTCTAGGAAATAATAATAAAAGTGCTTAATCATTCATTGAAAAGTATGGGATAAAAGATCGCATGATAGTAAGATGTGTGTTGGATTTCTTTTCTTCTTTTCTACGATTAAAAGTGACCATAATTTACAAATTGTTTTATTTTGTTGGGATGGGAGCGATGATAAGGATTTTATTGTATAAAAATGGGGAGTTGGTATTTAATTATTAAGTAATGTGCTCTACATTCTATCATAGACTGATTTTTATATTTTTTTTTATATGCCCTTTTCTTTTCAAACTAGCAGTAAATGTATTATTTCTCTCTCTTATTTGACTAAGAAGAATAGCCATGTATTATTTTTACTACTGTTGGCTGTTTTATTACAGCTATAGCTGCATGCTGTACCTTATGTCATGATGGTCTAGAATTGTTGTTTTTGTTGCTGCTGTAGCAGCTTGTCTTGCTTCTTGTGTTTGACCTAATGGTGGCCTTTTTGGCCATGTATTCTCGCTGATGTAATTTATTTTTTCTTCTTTTTCCAATAAAGAAGAATGACCATATTCAAAGGTGGATTATGTATATGTGGTAATCACACATCACTACTTTTTATATATTAAGATTAAAAAATACATAATGTGTTAGATTTGTGACCAGAGAATGGGTAAGTATTGTTAGGTTATGTGTTAAAGATTGATCTTGATGTATTAAAAGCATTTATAAGTTATTTATATAGAGCCCTTCAGAAAAAAAAAATTGGTATGATATTAACAATAGTAGCTAATTAAAGAAGAAATCTAATAGTTTGAAGAGGTATCTTTACAATTGTTATGGTTGGCAAATAGAGATAATTCAATAAATGGGTTTTTCGTCTCTTCCAACACCTCATACAGTATCAATTTCCAAGTCACCAATTATATGACCTCCCTAAATGACATTTTATATTTGTTTGCAAGAAGGATGGGTGATGCTCTAGCTCATGGAAGTACTTAGTGAATCAACCATGGATTTACACACCCCACAAAGATCTCTTGAATCAACAAAATCCCAATCCATTACTATGTCCTCTAATCCAGCACATGGGGCTCAACAAGATTTTTCATTACTTTGACCACATTCACCATAGCTTCTCTAGAATGAACCATTTTCAAAAAGTTGGACAAAAAGTATGAAGTTTCCTCCACTTTTTTATCAACTTTTTTCCTTGAAAACTAAAGTTTGTCATAGTTGGGATGAAAAAATTGAAGCATCTATATATATAATATCAACATGGTGTAAAAATATTAAATGTAAGATTTTGTTTTCTAATTTTCAAAAATGTAATTTATTCTAATACTCAAAGGATAAATTTTGGTTTTATATATGATGTACAAAAGTGACCTTTTAAAAAAGTGTCGTCAAGACTAAAACATTTATATATGGCGAGCATAAAATAAGTAATAAATAAAATTATTTTTGAAAATATTTTGTAAAAAGATGCTACTTGAAGTTTGGTCAAAATGCTTTTTAAATATTTTTAGTAAATATTATTTTTTAATTATTTTATTGGGATTAGGTATTTTTAAAACCCTAAGTGTACAACCAACATTATTTGACCCCAAAGAGAGTGTAACATAAATTTTCCATTGTCTAGAGAATGATGTTTGAGTTGGTTCCAAAAAAATTAAAAATAAAATAAAAATCAAAAGTTATTAAAGCGGTAATGGCATAGTGTGATAATAGTTAAGTTAATGTATAGGGTAGAGGGTTTACAATTGAGGGTTGAGGGTTGAGGTATTAAGGGTTTAAGGTATAGGGTCGAGGGATTAGGGTTGAGGATTTAATGTATAGGGTTGAGGGTTGAGGGTTTAAGGGTATAGGGTTTTAAGGGTTGATGGTATAGGGTTGAGGGTTTAATGTATGGGGAAGAGGGTTGAGGGTTGAGGGGTAAGGGTTGAGGTATTAGGGTTGAGGGTTAAATGTATAGGGTAGAGGGTTGAGGGTTAAGGGTTGAGGGTTTGATGTATAGGGTAGAGGGTTGAGGGTTGAGGGTTGAGGGTTGAGGGATTAGGGTAGAGGGTTTAATGTGTAGGGTAGAGGGTAGAGGGTTGAGGGTTGAGGCATTAGGGTTTAAGGATTGAGGGTTTAAGGTTTGATTATTGAGGGATTAGGGTCGAGGGTTGAGGGTTTAGATTTTAAGGTATAGAGTTGATGGATTAGGGTTGAGGATATAATGTATAAGGTAGAGGGTTTACAATTGAGATTTGAGGGTTTAAGGGTTAAGGGTTGAAGGATTAAGGGTTTATGGTATAGGGTTGAGGGATTAGGGTTGAGGGTTTAATGTATAGGGTAGAGGGTTGAGGGTTGAGGGTATAGAGATTAGGGTTTATAGTTCAGGGTTGAGGGTTGAGGGATTAAGGATTAAGGATTTAATGTATATGGTAAAGTGTTGAGGGTTGAGGGTATATGGGTTAAGGTTTAGGGTTGATGGTTTGATGTATAGGGTAGAGGGTTTAGGATTTAGGGTTGAGGGTTGAGGGTTGAGGGTATAATGTATAGGGTAGAGGGTTTACAGTTGAGGGTTCAAGGTTGAGGGATTAATGGTTTAAGGATTTAATGTATAGGGTCGAGGGATTAGGGTTGAGGGTTTAATGTATAGATTAGAGGGTTAAGGGTTGAGGGCTGAGTGTTAAGGGATTAGGTTTTAAGGGTTTGGGGTTTAAGGATTGACTATTGAAGGATTAGGGTCAAGGATTGAGGGTTTAGAGTTTAAGGTATAGGGTTGAGGGTATAATGTATAGGGTAGAGGTTTTATAGTTGAGGGTTGAGGGTTGAGGGATTAAGGGTTTAAGTGTTGAGGGTTTAAGGTCTGAGATTTTATGGATTAAGGGTTTAAGGTATAGGTTCAAGGGATTAGGGTTGAGGGTATAATGTATAGGGTAGAGGGTTTAGGGTTGAGAGATTAAGGGTTTAAGGGTTCAAGTTTTAAGGGTTGAGGGTTGAGGGTTTAAGGGTTGAGGGTCTAGGGTTGAGGGATATGGATTAGGGTTTAGGGTTGACAAATTAGGGTTTAAGGGTTGAGGGTTTAGGGTACAAGGATTATGGTTGAGGGTATAGAGTATAGGGATGAGGGTTGAGATTGTAGGGTTTAGAGATGAGGGTTGAGGTTGTAGGGTATAAGGTTTAAGGTATAAGGTTTAGGGTATAGGGTTAAGGTATATGGTTCAGGGTTGAGGGTTGAGGTTGTAGGGTTTAAGGTTTAAGGTATAGGATTGAGTATTGAGGTTGTAGGGTATAGGGTATAGTGTTAAGGTATAGGGTATAGTGTTTAGGTTTTAGGATTTAAGGCATAGGGTTGAGATTTGAGGGTTAATGATAGGATTGAGCGTATAGGGAATTATGGTGAAACTTCATATCACACACAAAATGAGGAATACATAGCACTTACAAGATGTCATAATTTCTTGAAGAAAGGTCTCATAGATGTACTTCAATCCAACCCCTATTGACCTTACATGATAAGGGGATTAGAAAATCTTTATGTCATAATTGCAAGTCAAGATGAAGGGACACCATCTGCATCTCAAGTTGAAGTAAATCATCACTCACATGTGAAGAAGGAGTCGCCATCTTTCCCATCTCAAATTCAAAGAAATTTCATCTATTCCATCTTTGATTGAAGGTATTCCATCTATCCCATCTCATTTAAATATTAATGAAATTGCTAATGTTGAAGAAAATTTACATTTGAGAACACCTCCAAGAATTTTATGTAGAAAGCCCAATTTTTTTATTGATATTAATGAGAATATTTTGTAGCCAATGGAAGATAAGATTCCAAAAAGTACTTGTAGAAGATATGCTAATAAGATTTGGAGAGTGTTCTTTGAAAAATTAAATTAAACCGGAAGATGTCAACTATTTGTTGAAATGATGAGAAATCTAAAGTATAGGTCCATTATGAAGATTCTTAGGCTGAGAACATCAAAAGCATCAAGTGAAAAATCTATTGTGAAGAATCTAATGAGTGTATATGAGAGTGTGGGTAACACCTCACACACCAAAGATAGTAATGTCACATGACGTGTAATTATATCAACAATAGTAAGTAATCAAACGGAGAAAGTTTGTCTCATTAGAAAGACAAGTCAAGCATTGAGAATAAATAGAAAAACTTTATTTAGCATTGTAAGCCACATCCAAAGAATTATTTGGATATGACTCAAACACAATTTTTTGGTAAATTTTTAGAGATGTATCCTCAAGTTAAAATGTGTCAAAGATATTTTGAAATGTTAAAACCTTTCTATGCTAAAGTCGCGAGGAAACAAACTTTGACAAGTTTTTACTCAAAATCGTGGCACTTATTCATCTAAAGGTGTAGGATCACATATGGTCCTACAATAACCTCTCTTGGTATTTTATACATCCAATCCATTTGGTTGTAGTGACAAGTTTTCATTTGATGGAAAAAGTGTCAAATATATGCAGTGTAAAGTTGCAAGGTGGTGTAATTTTCATTTTGTTCGGCGTGTGACCAAACTGATAGTTCCAACAAGTTCGTGTGGGTAGTTTTATTCTAGGAAAGGTCTTATTTCACACCCCAACATGTCGAAACATTCTGAGCTATTGCACCGACAATTTCTCTTAAGAGACAAAAGTGCAAAAGGGCATAAAAATTTGATGAGCTATTACTCGAAACCGTGATGTAGAAACATTGTGCGAAGGTACAAGATCGTGTAGGGTTCATCTAGAATAACCTCTCTCTTAGTTTTCATACCTCAATCCATTTTGTGGTGACAAGTTTTTAGTTGATCCAAAAAAAAAGGGAGTGTCAAATGCATGCGATTAAAGATGCAAAGGTGGTGTAATTTTCATTTTATTCATCATGTAAGCCCGGCGGTTCCAACACATTCAGGTGGGTAGGTTTATGGTAGGAAAGGTCTTGTTTCGCACCCCAACATGCCAGAACATTTTGGGCTACATTGCACTGGTGATTTCTCTTAAGAGACCAAAGTGCAAAAGGACAGCAAACTTTGATGAGTTGTTACTCAGAAACCGTGGCACTTATAAACATTTTTTTGAAGTTACAAGATCATGTAGTATCCCTCTACAATAACCTCTCTCAATTTTTCATACCTCAATCCATTTGTTTGTAGTAACAAGTTTTCAATTATTGAAAAGTGTCAAATGCATGTAGTGTAAAAGTTGTAAGGTGAATTGTAATTTTCATTTTTTCACCATGTGACCAAACCAATAGTTCCAACACATTCAAGTGGGTAGGTTTATGCTAGGAAAGGTCTTTTTTGCACCCCAACATGTCAAAATTCTCTAGGCTACATTGCACCAATAATTTCTCTTAAGAGACCAAAGTGCAAAAGTGTAGAAAAATTTGACGAGTTGTTACTAAGAAACCATGGCACTTAGAAACATTTCATCTAAAGGTACAGGATCATGTAGGGTCCCTCTACAATAACCTCTCTCAATTTTTCATACCTACAATCCATTTGTTTGTGGTGACAAGTTTGCAATTGATGGAAAAAATGTTAAATTCATGTAGTGTAAAGTTGCAAGGTGGTGTAATTTTCATTATGTTCATCATGCAACTAAACCGAAAGTTCCAAAACATATAGGTGGGTAGTTTTATACTAGGAAAGGTCTTATTTTGCACCCTAGCATGCGAAACATTTTTGGGCATTACATTGCAGAAGTGATTTCTCTTAGAGACCAAAGTGTGAAAGAATGAGAAAACTTTGGCGGATGTTACTCAAAACCATGACATTTAAAACATTTTATCCTAAGGTACAAGATCCGTAGGGTCCCTCTGCAATAGCCTCTCTCGGTTTTCCTTACCTTCAATCCATTTTTCTGTGGTGACAAGTTTTTAGTTGATGGAAAAAGTGTAAGATGCATGTAGTGTAAAGTTGCAAGGTGGTGTAATTTTCATTTTGTTCATCATGTGACAAAACTAACAATTATAAAATGTCTGTGTGGGTAGGTTTATGCTAAGAAAGTTCTTGTTTCACACCCTAGCATGTCGGAACATTTTGGGCTACATTGCATCAACGATTTCTCTTAAGAGACCAAAGTGTGAAAGGAAAGCAAACTTTGATGAGTTGTTACTCAAAACGCCCATTAGCACCTAGAAATATTACTACGAGAAGGTATATGAGATCGTGTAGGGTCCTCTACAATAACCTCTCGAGTTTTCAAACCTCAATCCATTTTTCCCTATGGTGGCAGGATTTTTAGTTGATGGAAAAAGCATCAAATGCATGTGATGTAAAGTTGCAAGGTGGTGTAATTTTCATCTTATTCATCATGTGACCAAACCGATAGTTCCAACATGCCTGGGTGGGTAGGTTTATGCTAGGAAATTTCCTGTTTCACACTTCAACATGTAGAAATGTTTTGGGCTACATTGCAGTGACAATTTCTCTTAAGAGACCTAAGTACAAAAGGGCAACAAATTTTGATTATGTGTTACTTGGAAACTGTGGCACTTAGAACCTT
>VDFB02105785.1:363860314-363913863 GCA_007258455.2 Sequoia sempervirens
GGACTACCTCCAGTTAACAGGGGATGACCATTCTTGCATGAATGGTGTTGAGTAAATGTTTCAGTTAACTATAAATCACTTGGATCCAACTTGGGCGCCCAAGATGCTTTATTGGATTTACCTCTCATGCATGATAAGATATTTTTGAAGGCTCAGTTAAGTAGGATTACTTAAGGGCGCCAACTTTGAGGAAGAGCTTTGGATTTATCACTAAAGTGAAGGATGAGTTGTAGCTTCATGTTTGGGATGCCCAAATGGATGAACCACATGTTTTAGCATTGTTATTCACAAGATAACTCTATTTCCATGATATATGGCACACCTTTTAGGGATAGGGCTTGTGTATTGTAATTGTAACTCATGTTGAGTTTACAAAGTTGATTAAAGCCTATATATATCAAGCAAGTTGAATAGAGTTGTGAGAGTTTTTATTTGTAGGTGTGAAGAAGATTGGTAAAGATAGAAGAAGCATTCTCAAGCAAGAATTGGAGCTATTGTAATTTAGAGATTGAATAATAGAATAATTCTTGGTGGATTTTTTTTCCAAAAGGGTTTCTCCATGGTATATCTTGTGTGATCTTTCTAATATCATATCTAGTTCTTCTATCAACTTCTCTCTACATTTTACAACATTAAAATGGATTAATCAAGATAATCACCCACAAATAATATATGTAACAAAGAAAATACTTACTTAGATTAGCAATATTAAAGTTTTATAGAGTATTAAGCTAAGAAAACACCTCATTTTTCAACATTTGGTATCATAGCTGAGGTTGGGTAGAGTAGATTGGAGGTTTTTTGGCTTAGTGGGAGCTTTTATTATTTTTGTTATTTTCTAATTTTGGAATTAAGTTTTGTGACAATGAATTCAAGGTTAGAGATTGAAAGGTTCAATGATTCTAACTATGAAATGTGGAAATTAAAAATGGAAGATTTTCTTGAAGAAAGAGATCAGTGGTTTGTGGTTAATAATGAGACAAAGACACCTACAACTATTTCAGATGAAGATTGGGCTAAGTTAGATAAGAATACAAGAGGAACAATAAGGTTATGTCTTTCTGATGTTGTTCTTTTAAATGTTTCAATGGAAACCAGTGCATATAAATTATGGAAAAGAATAGGGGATATTTATCAAACTGAGAGTCTCACCAATAAGTTGTATCTGAAAAGGAAGTTGTATTCATTGAAAATGAAAGATGGTGAATTTTTTGCACAACATTTAAATACTTTCAATTTAATTCTCAGTCAGTTAGCATCTGTAGATGTAAAGCCAGAGGATGAGGATAAGTGCATTTTATTACTTTGTTTGTTACCAATTTTTTGGGAAAATCTAATTGTTGAAATTAGTGGTAATGGTGTAGATCCAAAGATGGACAACATTATTCCTACTCTCCTATCAGAGGAGATGAGGAGGAAGTCTAAGGAGGAAATCCAAGATGCCTTGTTTGTAAAAGGTAGGCCTAAGAAAAATGAGCCTAAGGGGAACAAGGAAGGGAAGGGTAAGTCAGAAGGACAAAGCAAGGTAAAGTGTTGGAATTGTGGGAAACCAGGACATGTGAAGAAGGATTGTAAGAACAAGAAAGAGAGTTTTGATTCTTCTATAGAGGATTCCTTGGATAATAGTAATGATGCATTGGTTATTTCAGCTAATATTGTTTGTGATAACTCTTTGCTTCATGTTTCAGAGTAATCTTCATGGAGAGGATGGTAGTCACGATGCCATGAGTAACTCGGTACCACGGTTCAGTGGGAGTTGTTGGAAATGACTTGGATGCATCATTGGGTTATCTCCATGTGATTAGAGATATGGTTTCTTGGTTTAGAGTATATTTGTTATGGATGTCATGGTTTACTCTTGATATGCATTTAGAGTTTGGCATATTACATGGTTCTCTCTTGAGACTAGGGATGCATAAGTATGTGATGCATGTGATCTCCTAAGAGGAGATGGTTAGATCATGGATGTCATGTTTATGTTCTTGATTCATGATTGGAGCTTTGACAATGATCTTGTGTAGTTCTCTTAAGTTTTGGGTACATTAATCATTTGCTTGATTACTTCATGAAAGTGTTGTGTTGCATTTGGAGTTTGGCATGGATTGGTTGGTTACAGGTCCTCATGGATACTTGGAGAAATAGGTGAGGCTGGAATTCTCTTATGGTAAGAGACTTTTGTTGGAATGGTTACTTGTAAGAAAAGTTTTTCAACAGAAAAGACCGAGGAGCCTACACCTTGGTTGAATGTGAATTCAACAGACTCGGTGGTTTAGCATGCCTCTAAAGAGGCAGTTTGGATACAAAGACTTGGGAAAGGTATTGGTTTGGTTGATAATGGGAAGGTATTAATTGAGAAAGTTAACACTTTAATTAATGCTACAGATTATCTTATGTAACCATACAGATAAGTTCTCTTGGTTTTAATCATTTTCTTGGAAGCTTCATGATTATGCAGGTTGCATTTGAAGTTAGCATGGTTTGATTAGTTAGTGCAAGAAGGCCATAGGATTTGAGTCTTGTAGTTGTTTTATTATCCCTTGTTTAGAATAATTGCAATATATAATGTCAAGTGGGAGAATGTTGGAAATAGGATGCCATTTAATTGAAAATCCTAAACATTAATTATTTCATGTATCTCCTAATTTCTTGGAATGTGTTCAAAAACACTAAGATTAGGATGAGATTAATATTTGATTAAATAAATCATGAAATTGACATTTGTAGTTATTCCTAAATAATAGGAGCATGTGGGTGCACACATGGTAAGGTGACACTCACCTTGTGTTCAGTTTACTATACAGAGTAACAGTTAACACTTCTGATTGCATGTAAAGATCCTAGGAGTTAGGATTTGATGTTTGCATGTTTGAAGTTCATTTTAGTTCAGTTCAGATCAGTTGAGTTCAGTTGAGTTCAGAATCAGTTTAGTTTAGTTTAGTTTAGTTCAGTTTAGTTCAATTATGGTTCAGTTATGTTCAGTTGCATGCATGTTGGTTATTTTGAGTTGCATGTAGTTAGCTCCAGTTAACTTGGAATGCATGGCTAATAACTTGAGTTGTATGACAGATAATAGGGATTACCTCCAGTTAACAGGGGATGACCATTCTTGCATGAATGGTGTTGAGTAAATATTTCATTTAACTATAAATCACTTGGAGCCAACTTGGGCACCCAAGATGCTTTATTGGATTTACCTCTCATGCATGATAATATATTTTTGAAGGATTAGTTAAGTAGGATTACTTAAGGGTGCCAACTTTGAGGAAGAGCTTTGGATTTATCACCAAAGTGAAGGATGAGTTGTAGATTAAGTTTGGGATGCCCAAATGGATGAAGCACAGGTTTGAGCATTGTTATTCATAAGATAACTCTATTTGCATGAGATATGGCATACCTTTTAGGGATAGGGCTTGTGTATTGTAATTGTAACTCATGTTGAGTTTACAAAGTTGATTAGAGCCTATATATCTCAAGCAAGTTGAATAGAGTTGTGAGAGTTTTTATTTGCAGGTGTGAAGAAGATTGGTAAAGATAGAAGAAGCATTCTCAAGCAAGAATTGGAGCTATTGTAATTCAAAGATTGAATAATAGAATAATTCTTGGTGGAGTTTTTTCCCAAAAGGGTTTCTCCACGGTATATCTTGTGTGATCTTTCTAATATCATATCTAGTTCTTCTATCAACTTCTCTCTACATTCTACAACAGTAAAATGGATTAATCAAGATAATCACCCACAAAGAATATATGTAACAAAGAAAAGACTTACTTAGATCAGCAATATTAAATTTTAACAGAGTATTAAGCTAAGAAAACACCTCATTTTTCAACACTTGTATTGCTAGCATATCGGGAACAAGGGTTCCTATTCTCTTTGGTTTCTTTGGAAGCCTCTTTCCTTTGGTAGCCTTCCTAGTGTATACTTTTTTCTTTGGTTGTCGCTAAGATGTATCATTCCTCTTCCTTAATCTTGTAACAAGCAAAGACTTAGGAGCCTCACCTAAAGAGCCTGCAATGATACCACTGTCTGTTTCACTTTCTAGCTCATCTTCTAGCTCCCCATAGGTTAGTTCTGCACCTTGTTCATGCAATTAGGATACTTTATCATCTAGCCACTTCTTCATCCTTTGCTCCACTGGGAGGGTAACAATATCCAAATCCATGACCTTTGACTCAGGCCAATCAATCACTGGCAATGGCACATTAATTAGAGCATTGTACCTCTCATCAAGGACATTGTCATCTTCAACAATGTGATAAGGGACTGGATATAGATTGATGTACTTGAAAAATTTGGTAGTCATTCTCATGTAATGCCACCTTCGGACCTCTTGGTCATCATCGCAGTTGGCCCATAAATATTTGATGTGTGGGCAGTGGGAATACTATTTTCCAACATGTTTCTTCAACTTTCCAAGAAGATCTAAGCCTCCTCTCTCCATGTGTAGCACCAGGTTGTATTCTGTAAATTCTTTTTTAGATCATTTCGCCCATGGGGCAACAAGGTAGGAATACATTCCTTGTCCAAATGTAATGGGGTATGGGATCCCAACATAATGCTTGTTGTGCAACAAAGTGTGGGTAGTCTACAACTGTTGAGTAAGCTCCAACAATATGATCCTATCATTGTGGTAGCGGGGCAGCCGATACAGGAACCTCGAGAATCCTTCTGCTTTGATATATGTGAAATTAGCGAATTGGATGAACCAATACCTGAAACCCTTCACCACCGCCTTGGCACTATGAGACATTCTTTTGGGATCATATCCCGCTAGGGTCCAAATGATGTGCTTGATGAAGGAATCATGAACCCTCCTATAATCATTCTTGAAATTTTTGTATTGGAGTTGCCTGTAATAATTGTGCACTCAATTTTTCCCCTTCTTTGTTCCCAAGGTGCCAACACAATCCAATCCTTTATAGTGGAAATTTACTGCCAGAAGGTATACTGAATAGGAGGTCATGTAGAAGTTTTCTTTAATGCCACAAATTGATTGTGTAGGTTCTCACTAATAATCTTGGCCTCTCCTCAAAAGATCTCTATGAAATAGAACATCCACTCCTCGAAGAGTGTGGAAGTATGGAGGCCCATTACTCTACTTAGGAGTATCACTAGGTCATTGGTTTCCTGTACAAAGTCACTTTTGCATAATTTTTGAGGCATCTTGTTAGCATTACCCCTCTTTTCAAGTAGCCATGTTTGGTTGATAGTTCTTTTACACCCAGTGGGGTCTTCCTTCCAGACATTCAAGGAAAAATCCTTTAACTTCTTCTATTTTATCAAAAAGGGGAATGTCAAATGTCTTTCCAATAGACATTGGAGTCAAGTTTACCAATACTCTTCCATCCCCGGTGATTATCTTCCTAGTTTGTGCACTATAACATTCTCGACACACAAAGACCAACTCTAGAGTGACTAGGGTAGGATAAAAGGTTGTTGCCTTTGCAAGTCCACTCTTTTTAATTCTCAAAGCCTCCTCAGTTCTGGGGTTGACCATGACCCTTTGCTTGAACTCATGAATACTGACATGGCCCAGGTCTGTGTCGGTTACTTTACCCCAATTGGAAGTGATTTTTGAAGTGTCCTCTACACCATGGAACTCGTACTCCATCTTGGCTTTCTCCTCCTTCCCTCTTGGTGTTCTCGCAATTTTCTTTCCTTTGTTCATTTTCTCTATTGGTTGCTCTGCTAGTTCCATAAATCTTGCACACAAAACATGCAATAAGTGCCTTGATAGATTAGGGGGAAAATTTTAGTTAAACCATGCAAACATATCATTAAATACATCCACGTACCTTTAAAAGTTCATTACATTCATCACAGTTTATTATTTTAAGCTCATTGGTGAAATTTATGGAAATGCGAGTTTGGCAGTGCAGGTTCTCGCCTTGTGGAAGTCGCCAAGACAAATGCTATAAGGAATGACACTAGGAGGATGGAATTCAACAGGCGGAGTTCCGATGTGGAATTCCCGCAAGGTTCAAACATCAAGCATATTTAGTGCAAAACTATTAGGCACGTGCGTAAATTCATTATGGAGGCACTTGGAGTTCTTTCCCTTAGTTGAATAAGCCCTTTAAGCTCATGCAGAGGATCAAGATGCAAAATCCCCCATGCGGGAAGTCACTTTGGTTTCACTGTTAGAATGTGTCCTTGAGGACATGACGACTCGCAGGTGGAGTTTCATGTGGCAGAACCCACAATGTTTATCATTTTGCATGTTGCAAAAATAGGGTATGTGGAAGACGCAACACGAGTTTCTGTTGAGTTTGCACCACTAAAGAGTGGCTTATAGTGGGAAACATTTTGTAAATTATGGTCCACAAGGGTGGACCCGCCAAGACATTTTAACTTGTGATTTTATCAATTAGGCATTTTTCATTTTTATGGCAGTGGTAGATGTGGGGTCCACAAGACAGGAAGGTAGTTGGGTTTATTCGTTAGTCATGGACAAGGCATGACGACCTTCTATGGATGATGGTCTGTGAAGGTGGACCCGCAGAAGATTATTTTGACTTGAATTTTTCATCACGTGGGTTCAAAGTTTCATTTATGGAAATAATGAACGCGGGACCCGCATGGTGAAAGAACATAGGAGTCTCACTACTAAAAAATGGCCAAGGGGACACGGAGGTCCGCATGCGGAGACCTACAAGGGTGGGTTTGCATGGACCTAAGGAATTAGTTATTTTCTTGAATGAATGGTTTGTACCCCTGTGGCGATAATGGTAGTGGAATCTTCAAAGCGGGGATCCATGTGGGACAAGTCGTTTAAACATAGTTGTGGGGAAGTGGAGTCCCACATATGGGTTTCCATGTAGCAGGTCCCTGCAATAACCTAGGAATCTCGTTATTGAATTACATCACTTGGAAAAGCATTAGGTAGGGGTCAGCGATGCCTGAAGGGTGGGAAGCCGATAACCCACAACCATTACGACATGCTCGAGGGGAAATGGACCTTTGTGCGTGAGATTTTGCATATCTATTAATGCGTAGATGCCATTTCTTCATTAGTTTGGGGTTGATATGCTTAGAAGCGGGAATTAGTGGAGCGGGGGTTGTGGTGGCTTACGCCACTCAAGAATGGAAACATTGAACATTGTAGATTGAACTCTAGTTTAAGTACTTTGACAACTCCAAACCCTAAATAGATAACTCATAACAAATTCTCGACAATGCTTAGGTGGAAAAGGATGGTAATTTAAATATGTACCCTACTTGCGTGAATGAAGGTGTCAACAACTACAGTCTTTAAACCCTTCGTGCACAAACAACTCCTCTTTTGGCTCTTAGAACTCAAAGGATGCAGATGAAAATGATAGATATGGAGGAGCCTATTTATAGGAAAATGACCATTAATGGTAGCATTAATTACAGGTCTCGTCGTACACATGGCTTGGAAATGTGGAAACCTGATGACTGAGAGTTGTGGAACGAGTCATACAGAGAGTGCAAATGCAGAATCCATGTGCAAAAATTTTTTTGCGGGAAAACATGGGAGGAATGCCACTAGAAATGACAAAGCAGACATGGAAGTCCGCAAGGGGAAACCTACAATGAGGAATCCACAGACAATGAAGGATGGTCCATCCTCTGAAGGATAGAAACCTGCAAGTTAATTCCCACAACAACCACGAAACTTCTCAAAACTTGGGTGTGTGACCTAGTTGTATACACCTAAAAATGGTCACATCACATTTGTCTGGTAATTAATTAAATATTCTTAATATTTAATTAAATCTCTGAATTTCATCTACGTATAAATAAATTTAAATAATTTATTTATATTGTTCATTCTTTCATTTTGATTAAATAAATAAGTTTATTTAATCATCTTTTCTTATTCATTTCTTAATTAATTAAATAAACATTATGATTTATTTATATTAATTATCAATAATCTTGGCTTGGATATTTAATTCGAATAAAGATTAAATATTTCCTCTCTTTTAAATTATTTCCTTCTAAAAATCCTTTCATAATTAAATATTCAAAATATTTAATTAATTCTTCTAATATCCATAATACAATTAAATATTTCTAAAATATTTAATTAATTCTTCTAAAGTCACATTATAATTAAATATTCCAAAATATTTAATTAAATCTTTCATAGTTCTAAAAAATCAAAAATCAAACTCAATAAATGAAATTAAATAAATTTATTTATTTATTTAATTTGAGGATTATCTTCAACAGCCGTGGAAGCAAACAACCAAAACAGAAAAATTAATTTTCTCTGTTTCTGTGCAGGCTTGTTCCCGTGGGTTGAAGACAGGAATCCATTCTTCTCTCCAACCTCCCAACCTCTTCCATCTTCTTCTCAACCTCTCCATCTCTCACCTTTCAATTCTACCAAACAATCTCATAGCCATTGATCCTTGCCAGCTAGGATTGTGCCTGCAAAAATCTATAAATAAGACTGCTGGGTACTTCAAATCATATAGGAGCTTTCAGTAAGAAAATTATAGTTAATTTGCATTAAGCTTTTAGCATTCACAGTATTCAAAGTTTCATAGCATAGCATAGCATAGAATCATAGCATAGAATCATGGCATCTTCCGTTTATAGCCCCTGTGCATAATCCACAGTCCCTGTCCATATCCGTTAGCATTTTCACATTCACTAGCATATAGGATAGAATTTACTTTTGCATACTCATTCTATAGCAGCCATTTGGAGAAGCTGAGCTTACACAAAATCTGAGAGCACCAGCTTCGAATCTCTGGAGATAGAGGAAGATGGAACGCTTATGAGGAATATTTTATTTCTTTGTTTGAAATTAAATCAATTAGCAATTTCTTCAGTATAATGTTCCATTAATTGTGTTTTTGTTTTCATTTATATTACATATTTTAACATTACACACTAGTCAATATGGATTTGGTAAATTTTAAGGCATATGACCATTCCAAGCTCAAAAATAGTGGCACAAAAATTGAGGCAAAGGAAAACTGACTAGGAAAAAGCAAAACAAAAAGAGGGGGTCACTGGTCTAAACGAGGTATGTGTGCAGAAGGTACAAAACACACGAAAACCGAAAAAATATTGGGTTACATTTCGAGATTTGTCTCAACTAGACCCCTGCTTTGGTGTTCCCACCTCCATAGACAACCATATATGCAACAAGATAGAAAATTTGAGAAAGAGTAGAAGTAGAAAGTACACCAAATAGAGTGCAAAGACACACTAAATGAGCTACACTATAAGACACAATGATGCAAATGAAATAACAAGAGCAATATCACCTCCTCTTCCTACTAGCACTCAAGGCTGAGAGGAGAAGGTGACACGATGCTAAGAGAATAGAGCTTCGTGAACCTACAAGAAAGGTGAAGTTGCAACAAGAATGTTGTGGAAGCTTAGTAGAGAGCAAGAACAAGCTTTAGAGAGTAAAAGAATGAGTAAGAAGTCGCAATAATGAATGAGAGAATCAGAGAATTGTAAGCCTAAGTAAAGAAGTGGGAGAGTCTTAGTTTGAATGCCTTAAAATGGAGGTAATAGGTCGATTTTCATTAGTCAAGGAAGGACAAAAGATGTTAGTTTTGCATCCAACCAAAAACATAACACTTCTTTAGATTCCTGGGGCAAGAATCCTGTCAGGACGTTAGTGCAGCATGCAGATATCCACATGGTGCACGCACATCCCCAACATAAATTCCTCCACTGACACAAAAAGATAAGGCCATGCGAAAGGAATAAGCCGAAAACGACGGGTTTGCATCATTCGACATATATTTTCTAAAGTAAAGGTAAAAATAATTGGGGAATTTGGCAAGGGTACAAATTCATGCCATTACAAATTGAAATTTCAAACATTCGAAATTTTTCCTCGAGGACAGTGACACCATTGAATGTCACAATGTGTCTAAAAATGGCATGTGTTTCAGAGCTAATTTTTTATGCAAATTTATAGGGATGACAAAATTAAATATATATTTTTAATCTGGTTGCAAAATTGGTAAATTATTATTATAATTAAAGTTATGGGAAAAATAGGGTGTCAAGGTAGTGTGAAATTGTTCAAGGGTGCAAATTTTTGATATTACAAGAAGATGATATTTCCTCTGAGTATATTTTGGTGAATTTCCTCTTTCTTATGGTGATATCTTGTTAAACAAGTTTTAGAGGCCATTTTGTATCCAACCGGCTTGGTAGGTTCCAAATAGAGTTTTGGGAATATGAAGTTGGGGGTATGATGATATAATATATCTGAGATATGGTTAAAGTATAGATACTAATGTGTTAGTAGAGTTTTTAATTATTACTCGAATTGTAGGGATTTTTCATCCAACCTGCTTAATTCAGTATGAAGTATCTTTTCTATTTAATTATGGGAGATGTAAAAGAAAAGAGTTTGATTTGGTTAAGATAGTGAATCCTATTGAGATATTTCTATCTAGACCTAACTAACACGAAGGAATTTAGGTTAAATTTTTTAGTGAAGAGTTCAGATGGTGCTAATGATGACTTCCAATTACTCGATATTTTTGTGCTACTATCATCATGATGATGTTGGCCACATTCCATTCAATTATTTTGTTACCATTAAATTTTCTCTCTCTAATTTGGACTGGTTATCTTTGTAATTGATTCTAGGCATCCTTATTCTATAAAAATTCTTGAATCATTCGTAGTTAGAAGATTAGGAATGGTTGATGCTTGTTAAACTTAAGTTGGAGAATTGTCAACTTCAAGTTTGCTTCACGATTTTTATTCACATTCAATGAAATTGCTTGTATATTTTTATACAAAATATTGAATTGGAGGCCAACTTTTGGTTATCCTCAATTATAAATATTTCATGACTATAAATTTGTCACTTACCTTGAAATATTAAATTGCTACACAAATATTTTGGTGCATTTGGTCAACTTCTTGGTGTGATAAATTTTCCATCAAAGCTTTGCATCGTCTTTATGTAGCTATGATTCTTTCTAGTGAAATATATATTAATTTAGTCTATGTTCATTATTGTGAGTGAATATTGTCTAAGATCATTGAAAACTTAGCTTTCTTAGATCCTTTTAGTCTCCTTCCCTTATCTTTTCTATTTTTATTAAAATAAATGAGAAGAAAAATTAAATGAGAAAATCTATGATAAGTCATTGGAATGATGTTGAACATTTATGAAACTAAGTTTCATAAATTTTTTTAGATAGTTTAAGAAAAACTAATTAAAGTTAGATTATTCTTTTTTTGATTCATTTAAATAACCATTGAATTTGTGAGAACCTATGAACTTAGGTAAAACAATAAATATTTGTTAGTCTCTAAGCTTTGTGAGAGAAGAATATGTTGGATAAGCCCTTTGTTATTAATAGTAAAATTCAACAAATCTTGAGTGAACCTAGTATGCCAAGACCTAACAAGCGAAGCATTGGGATTACAAATTCTATTCAAATTTGAAGTCTTTCAAGAGAGATAGGTTTTGTTGTCAGAATTCTATCTATGTTTGTATGTGATTATCAACCACATCAACATGACCTCATAACAATACTATTAAACTATTCATAGGAAGCATCTTTGAAAGTAAAAAGGTTAAGGGAAGTTCAACAAGAGAAGGAATCCACTTCTCTACAAGTTTATTTATAACTTTGATTACATCTTAGTAAACAACATTGCATTAAAGTTAACTAAGATTTCATCACCACCCACCTCTTGTCCTTGATTACTTCTACAAAATAAATTAAATCTTCAAAATATTTTTTCTTCATGTTAAAGATTTAATATTCATAACATGAAAATAAACTTATATATAAGAACTTGATACTATCTACAATGAATTTTAAGAACACCATATATCATCTAGAAAAGAAAAATAATAACCATTTTAACATTCAAGCCCGTAATCATAAAAACATGATTTGAATCCAAAATTTTGTTAATTGTATACTCCATTATTTATTAGATGATCAATCATCTTTACATCATAATCAATTTTATTCACACTACAACTCCAATTCCCTTATCCACTTTATGATGGCAATCTCTTTGTTTAAATCTAATAGCCACTTTTATGATGGCATTGTCTTTGTTTAAATTTAACATTCACTTTTATGATGAGAATGTCATTGTTTAAATTTAACATTCACTTTTATGATGAGAATGTCTTTGTAAGGCAGTCTAGTCTTCTTTGCTAGACAAAGGTAGTTTGATATACCTCAAAACAATGCATTCTTCCCTCTAGGGCAATCATCCAAGGGAAGAACTTACAATGCACCGACTCTTTACGTTGAAGGCGGGCCCCACGTAAACGGGAAAGTGACGAGCTGGTGAAGGATGATTGAAGAATTGAAAAAGAACCCGTCCCGTAACCGTTACGTATGTCTTGTAGCTCCGGATGGGACATCACTACGGCCCAGTCCGGAACGGGGTGTGGAGCCAGGCCGTCCAGGTCCAAACGAATCTTACAAAACCCTAGCGGGCCTCCATTCAAATGTAAGCCGTATAATATGTTTTGTATGTCCAGAACTTTTTATTAACCTGAACGTGTTAACTTCCACGCCATTTTTTTCCGAAAAGTTTAACGAAGGGTTTTGAAAAACCCACACTTTTCCGCCCACAGGCTTTAAAGAAAATTTGGTGAGAGCGGCCAGCTTTGGCCCCCACATATTCAACGCCATTTATTCACATAGATTTTCTGCTTTTGAGGCAGAGGCGAAGGAAACTCTATGCAGCAAACGGCTAAGTTGGGAGGAGGTATGGATATGGGTGGGCTGGTTAAAATTTGCGGGGAAATTCCTTTATTTTTGGAAGTTCACAGTTTAAAAACTGAAAAATAGCGTGTTGTTGGTAGTAATTATATTTAGTTCAATCGGTGGAGTATAATTGGTGAGGTTGATGGTATGTTTCTTGATTACACCACTCACTAAAGTTCAAAACCTCGAGTTATGATATAAGGGATGAGGCTGAGATTGTGCTCACACAACTTTGGTGGAATGGATAACCCTTAGTTTTTGGTCCTTAGCCAAAAATATATTAATAAAGGTTTATGCTTCCTTATTAATGATATAATTTTATGCAATGTGATTTCATTTATACTTCTTTTATTAACATGCTTTCTTGTCTAAAATTCCAAAATAAGATAGATAGTATTTTGAATCAATGTAGTCTCTTGGATATTAATCCTTTGTCAATTCAAAATGAGAAAGATTGGTACTATCATATCTTAAATATGGGATTAGAGTACTAAGCTTTATGGTTTGATTCTATGACAGGTTTTATTTTTCAATTTAGCATTATTAGTCATGGTTAAACCTTGATAGATGATTACAATTAGACTAGAAAATTCATTATACAACTCTCTAGATCATTTTCATGACTATAGAATTAGTCTACATGCACACATTCGATCTATGTAGTTTTGGTTGCCTAAACCTTGTTCACCATGCTTGCTAGAATATGAATCTAAAGAACAAGTGGTATTGAACACCTTCAAGTAGTTTATTAGTCAATTTCTTTTGCATCTTTGTGGAATTTGAATGTTTGAGATCTTCTCTTTTGGTCAAAAACCTTAGTTCCAACTTAATTTTTTTGTAAAAAGGAATGAATAAATGACATACAATCATGCATATATGTAAAATTATTTGTTTCTTTGTTAGCCATGGTGGTGCCAATATCTAACCCATGACACTTATTTTAGAACTAGGTGAGAAAAAATATGCAGTATTAATTTTACTTCCAATTATCACTTTGCTAGTTGGACCCTCAACTGATTAATGTGCACTAATAATACTTGCTTTGTCCAAAGCTCAATTATTGTGATGCCTTAAAATAATTATAAGTAAAGTTGAATCTTTTATATTTTGTATAAACTATAAATCATGATAAATCATTTTAATTTAGTGTTAATAGTTATGATTATTGACCATTCAATAACACTTATAAATATTATTTATAATATATTCTTCTCCTATAGAATCTAAAATGAACTCTACAATTTTTTTACAACACATAATTGATCAAATTCAAACAAATTTAGAAAATCTAATGAGTAAATTATTTAGAAAAAAGTGACAAACTTGGTTGCTCAAAGCATTCGATGAACTTGACATACCAATTCAAGGGATTTACATATTCCTCTCCAATAGAATTTAGAATGAATCATGCAATTCTTTCAAATTCAAGTAATACAAAAAATATCATTATTTTTAGCAAAGAAAAAGTAAATAAAATGATTATAGCCCTATAATTTAATGGAGGATATCGGTCGTCTGCGGGTCTCTACTGAGGCTAGGGCTTCTCCTGGTACGAGTTTGGGCGGAGCTTCATAGGGTAAATCCTGTGGTTTGCAACTCAATGGACGGTGTGGTAAAGCGAACTTGGTCCAGGGAAACCGAACGAAGGGTGCCAATAAAATTTCAAGCAATAACAAAGATGGCGTCAGATTGAAGGGTGATAACCTATCTGCGCAATGGGGCCATAGGAGCGGACATTTTGATGCTTTTGCAAAAGGGGGCGCTGGATCAAATAAGGGGCTCAAGGTGCCCAAGTATGGGAGGATGCAAATAGGTCCTCAGGATTCAAAGAAACATCTCAAAATAGTGACGGGAAGGGGTGGAGGGGATTCTAGCTCTCCTCCTTCACCCAAAATAGTCATAGTGGAGCTAGAGGGCGAGCTAGAACAAGAAGTGACCTACAATGAGAAAGTTTTTCTAGGCTAGGCTTGATTGGGAGATTCAGGGGTTTTTGGCCAAGTTTGTCTGATCTTCACTGATGGATCTCTACCTAGTGGAAGCATGTTTTGGAAGGGTATGTGCAAATCTATCCTATGGCTAGAGGTTTCTTCATTGTTATTTTTGAAAAGGAGCAGGATAGAGATAAGATCCTGTGTGATTACCATTGGGATTGGGAAGAAAAATATACACTGTTGTTAAAGCCATGGCATCTAGCTTTTAACCTAGCTACTAAGGTGTTTGAGAGGGTTCCTCTCTGGGTGAGGCTACCCAACCTCCCCCTACATTTTTGGTTTGACTCCTGTTTGGAGGCTATAGGGAACTCTTTAGGAAATTTTTTAATTGTAGATGAGGGATCCTTAAACCTTCTGCATTTGACCTTTGCTCATATTTTGGTGGAAATGGATGTGTCAAGGGAGCTTCCAGAAGAAATCCAGTTAAAAACCTCAAAAGGATGTTGGGTGCAGCCCTTAGATTATGAGGGGGTACCATTTAGGTGCAGAATTTGTTACAAAACTGGGCACTTGGCTACTTAATGTGCCAAAAAACAACACAAAAAAACCTAAGTGGTGGAAAGATGTCACTCCTCAACATTATACCATGGAGAAATAGAAAGAGAATCAAGAGAGCCCCTAGCTGAAAGGCAAAAAAGAGGAAGGTCATATTCAAGAGGCCCTGGTTCAAGAAGGGGAGGATGCAGGGAAAAGTGTTATAAGGGAGGATCAACAATAGATCAACGAGGTCCTGATACAAGAAGGGTGTCTGGATGTGAATGGTGATAATGTGACCCATAAAGAAGATGAAAAGGAGTTCAAAAACTATGCAACAACACCTGACTGCCGAGAGAAAAAAGGTGGGGTGAGATCGCAAGAGAGATAATCTGGGAAACAAAAAGTTGTTGAAGAATGTCAACAAGTAACTAGTGTTTTGAATGAAGCTTTGAAAAGTCCCAAGGACAAATCTTTGAAATGGCAGAAGGAGGTGACAAGGGTGGAAGATGGATGGAAAATGATTGAGGGGAAGAAAGCTAAGAAAGCAGAGAAGAAATATTTTGCAATGGTCCTTAGGTCTTAGATGAAGGGAAGACCAGGAAGTGCTTCAATCCTCTGACTTGTTAATAGGTTTCTTTCAGGGTTGTTCTAGGTTTGTTTTTGTAAGGATGCCTGGGGTATTTATGTCTTTAATGTAATGTGCATTTCTTAGAGCTGATTGTAATGTGGTTAGGAGGTAGGGCAAGGGGTTTTGAGAGAGGAGTTTAGAGGTGTGGGAAAGGTTTTTTAATTTGATGATGCAATGAAATTAGCAATGTACTTTTGTTTTTATTAATAAAATCAACTCTATTACTGACCGAAAAAAAAATGATTATAGCCATAAAAAAATAGTCAAGCTCAACAAAAATAAATATTAGCAATTTCTTCTAAATATTTAGTGGACCTATTTTAATCAAGAGCATGTGCAAGAAGTTGGATCCACAAAATGTAAAAAAAATAGAAGTATTTTCGCTAATTTTCAAAATTTGTCATAGTTGGATTGAAAATTTGAAGCTCTTACACATTGAATCTTTAAAAAGTTTAGTAATATGAATTTAGTATTTTGAGTCTAATTTTTAATATGCAATTTATTCTACTATCCATATGATACAAATTAATTTTTAATATGCATTGTATAAAAACCACTTTTTAAAAGTCAATTTTTCAAGACCATACCATGCAGTGTATGGGCACCATAATTTGACCTAAATAAAAGTATTTTTCTAATTCTTTTTGGAGAATATTTTTGTAATAAGCTAAAGATTGATGAGGATTTTTTTTATAATTTTTTTAAAAATATTTTTTTAATTAATTTTTATTGGTCCTCATTAGTGTTTTTGAAAACCCTCGTGTATGGACACCATAATTTGACCTAAACTAATCATTTTTATATTTTATTTTCAATTTGTAAATAATTTTTTGTATATTGATACCATATAATATTTTACAAGAAAAATAACAAATTAAAAGTCATTAAAAAAATATGAAAACTCAACATTTCTAGTTTATGGACAAGTTTCCTTAGAAATTAATTAAAAAATTAGAGAAAATAATCCAATCATTAAAATATTGCATATTTGAAAACTAAACTTCATGATCTTTAATGGGTTTAATTTAAAAAAATAACTATGAAAAAATCATTAGCCATATTGACAAAGTCAGTTATTTCTTTTGACATTGCCATGACCTTGTACTTGTAGGTCCAAGGTTAAGGGTTAGGTTACCATGTCTTTCCCAAGCCTAAAACCAAATCAAAAAAATGAGTTGGGATTTCATTTTTTTTTAAAATGAGTACTCGCTTTAAAATGGGTACTCATTCTATTTTTAGAATGAGTACCCATTTAGGTTCGGGTCCCCATTCCTTTAAATGACATTTTTTCTTTGCACAAAAATTGTCTTCATTGTGGACCCAACTTCTTGCATTTACCCTCAATGTAACACAATATTTGTAGAATACTGGTGAAATAATTGTGAGACATTTTGGTTTTACTATGGTGTGACTTAAGTTTTTGAGGAGACTTAATTCTATGCAATTTGATATAAACATTTTTAGACTATAAGTGGAGTAGATGTGAAAGGTTTTAATTTAATTTAATTTATATTTTCTTTATTTTTGTACTTTCCTATCTAATTCTCTAAAATAAGATAATAAATATTTTGAAGCAATGAAATCTCTTATTTTTTCCTAAAAAATTAAATAAATAATATATTTATTTAATTTACCCTCTCACATGCCCTCTCCTCCAACCTCTTTTCATTAAATCCTAATCTAATCATAATCTACCTCTAAGTGGTTGCACACTTAATCCATGATTAAGTGGGTCAACCCTCACCATCATATCATACACATGGCCCTTTATACATGTGACATGGTCTTGGTACAATGTCACATGGGCCTTGTCCCCTCAAGGTACCATCTCCTTCACATCATACCTCATGATGCCACTTGGCACCATCCCATGAGGTGAGATGTCTCAACTATCCTCCACCCTTGATCTCCATCAAGAAATCTTGACCCTACATCCAAAATACAAAAAATTATATATCAAACACTTAGCCATTTTATCTAGGATCTCACTCATTTACACTTGGAACACCTACTACCAAAATTATCAATGAGAACACATCCAATAAAAAATGGTGGAAAAATATACTCAATGCAATGCTCAACATGGTTTTTTTGTTTTGTTTGATTCTATGTTAGTTTGAGCTTCTCATGCCTAATCTTGAGTTTTTATTTGATTTTATTGCAAGTTCATTCATATTGAGCACACTTTTTCGCACATTGTTGGCACACTCAGTGGGACCCATGTCATAGGTCAAATCATCAAAATTTAGGTGTTTGTAGTTTTTTTCATGTTCCCAAGTTCAACATGGGTAAATCCACCTTTGTTTGGGTAGATGTGTTATGCAAAGAGGTAGATCTTCTCTAGTTTGGGTGATTCTACTAGCTTTTGGGTGGCTTTGTAGTTGACTAATCTCTCACACCTGTAGAGGGGCAACTCTACAGAAACTAGGGAAACTCTATTATTTTGGGATGATTCTATAAACTTGTTCACATAGAGCATATCTTGCTAACTCTTGGGTAGATACACTCCCTTTTGGGTGGTTCCACAAACTTTTGGACAACTCTACACATGGTTTTTCCTTCCTCACTCACATAGAGGAAAATCAACCTCTTCTTGGGTGAATACGTGAAACTTTGGGTGGATCCATAAATGGACCTTCCATAGTCACACATAATTGAATTTTCCTACTCTTGAACAAATCTATTTTTTTTTAGGTGATTCCACCTTCTCTTGGTAAAATACACAACCTTTTAGGTGGCTCTATAGATGATTTTAGTTAGGAAAATCTGCTATGCTCCTAGGTGGTTATTCTCCCAATAAATTCCACTTGTAGGTGATTTTGAGTCTCCTTGGTTGATTTAGCTCTTGGGTGAATCCACTGTGTACGTGAGTGAATCCGCTTTGTGAGTCAACAATTATGTAAGGTATAAATAGTCTTTAGCAAGTAAAATTTTCTACATTTCCCTTCATCTTTTGGCTTACCAAAAATAATTCTCCAAGAGTTTTTCCCTCAAACCCCTATACATGGGGGATTATGTTCATCCCCCTACACCCCTCTGTCATTGGCATGGGTGTTCCAACCCCCTTTGGGATGACATTCATTTTATTTTGATCACTTTGGCATCTAATAATTTCTCATGCAAGTTGATATCATTTATCAAAGATAAAAAACATAAATTACTAACATATCTTCTATAGGTTCATGGTAAAAGACTTCTTTTTAATCACTAATCTAGGAATACTTCAATTTATAAAGGGTCAATTAATCTTGTTTGTTATGTTTGATATTCTTCATTGACATATATTCTCCCTTTTCATTATTGAGTGAGCCTTGGGATTAGAAACTATGAAGTAATCTAATTCTTGTGGTGTATTATCCTAGGTGTGCTAGCTTGTGCATAAGCTCCCTCCTTATGCTTTGTGCAAGATTGGAGATTATAAAAACCTAGCATATCCTTCCCTTTAGGAGGTCTTATTAGGTATTTCATCACCCCAAGGAATGGCATCAACCACGTGAATCAATAAGGTATATAAAGAAGGGAGAATGAAATTTGTACCACAATCTAGTCATGTCATGTTTAGAGAATCTATGATACTTAAGTGATATTGATCTAAGAGTGTAGGGTTGGTTTGAATGTCTTAGCTAATTTTCCCATCCCACACTTGTGATGGGTTAGTGTTCATGAATGTGCCTCACATACCCTCTTGGTATTTAGAGGATGCACTAGATCACCTATTTCATCCTAGTGTAAGACTATTTAGCCGCTAGTTAGTGTGGTGTAGGGGATGCATATCGTATCCTGAAGTTACTCATGATGTAATTTTGTGCACATAGAGTTTACCAAGGTATTTCCTTTTTCCACCATTGATAAGAATCCTTCATCCTTTGGAGTCATGAACTCTATCTATCCAAATGCAGGTAGATAGTATTAGTGCTTGTGTTGTGAGCCTACATTGATTATCATCCCTGCTTGATTAATCTAGGATTGTGCTTTCTAGTGTGTCTTCATGTGCTTATCTATGCATATTTTAGTTCATCTCATCATCATCCATCTTGTGTCTTTTTGATTGCATTCTTTGGTCCTTTTTCTATCTTTGTTTAGTCACCCTTAGGCGACTATGCTCTGCACTTGGGAAAATCCACCCTTTGTTGGGTGAATCCACTTTGTTCTTGGGTGGATCCACCTAGGTTGTCACATCTCATCCAATCATAGTTATCCTTTGGTAGATCCATATTGCACTTGGGTGAATCCATTCATCATTAGGCGAATTTTCTCTACTCTTGGGTGAATCTGTGTCTAGTTGGGAAAATTCATGTCTAGCTGGGAAATTTTTTGCTTAGGAAATTTTGAATCTTTTTAGGTAGATCCATATGATTGTTGGGTTATTTTTTTGTGCATAAAAAATTTAGAAAGAAAATCCTTCCTATCACGGATAGTCAGTGTTCTCCTGAGAGCAAAACTATAATAAAATAATTTCTTGCTCCATATCTAGCTCAAATTGATCACTTCCATCTCATAAAACACCATCAACTTATCCAAAACATAATCCCATTTGAACAAGGATTCAATTGAACATACATAATTGACATCTAGACTACCTAGCACCACATATCTAACCTCAGATACTTAATCAAGATCCTAAATCCTAAGTCAACCATCCATCGTAATGCTTTTTTGGGAACTTAGCCTATCCCAAGTTAGTAATCCATCATTCAAATCGTTTCATCTTAAGCCATAAGTATAGTTTGTATTGATATCTTCTCTTTCTTGAGAAATTAGGCTATCTCAAGTAGGAAATCTATCCAATCAAACTTTGACATAGGATCTTGACCATAGTTGAGAGGATACTATCAACCATTCATCCGAACAATCACCCCATTTTTTTAACTATGTCCTTGAACTTAGGAGACCCTCCCACCATATGATCATAATTATTCTAATCCGAGCTTGAGTAAAATCCTAAATTTAAGGTTAATATAAATCCCAATTTGATCTTTATTACATCCATATCTAGGATCTTATGATATCAAAACAAATTCTCAGATACCTCCTTCCACATTCTTCTTTCCATTCCATTCACCTTCTAATCATCTCTTCCCATCTTTTCCATCCATTCCCATCCAATCCGACATCATAAATTATCACCCTCCCTCAACACAAGAAAAACTTATACTCAAGGTTAATCCTAATTACATTGATGATGATGATGATGAAATTCTTGTTGATGAAGATGAGTATGCAATAGACCCTTTTGATGCCATCATTAATAGAAATATTTCCCGAAGCATATTCCAAAATATAATCACTCATCCAAGTTATCCCATCATGCATCCATACACACCAATTAGCAATCCTTATGATACCTTTGGGAAGGGAAATCTATTAGCTCCCCCATCCACATCTCCATCTTATCCCCCATCCACATCTCCCTCTTATGTATCACTCACATATCCCTATCATCCAATATTCATACCTCCATCTTATCCCCTAGTCATATCTCAACCTTCATATTTGCACAACACTATCACCTTCATCCCTAGTCTAAACATGCACCATCCTATTATCCCCCAAACCATATATAAATCAATAATCCTAATCCTCCAATCCATGATCCCAATCCTCCATCTACTCCTAATACTTTCTCCTATCTCAATCCACCATGCACATCCTCCTATCTCAATCCACCATCCACTTCCTTCTACCTCAATCCACCATCCATGACCTGCTATCTCACTCCACCTTCGAATCCCTCATACATTAATCCTCCCTCAAATCCATCATACTTTCATCCTCCACATAATCTTAATCCCCCCACTAATCATAATCCTCCACCTACTCATAGTCCTCCATTCATTCCCAACCCAACATCTTATCCTAATTCTTCAATCCATAATCCTAATCATCCCACTACTCCCCCTCTTTCTTCTACCCATAATCCTTCATCTATTTCAATCCCTCCACCTAAGCCTAAAATATACAAGTATCTTATTCCATATGTCATCCAAGGAATCCTACCAAATAAGTCGTCACCAAATCCATATCCTAAAGTTGTGGATCCATTTAACCCCACTCCACCATGTATGATCATTAATGATGAGTTCCTTCTCCATCCCACACCTATCATTCCTCTTCCAACTCCCAACACCATCCAAACCATTTAAATTGACCAACCCATCAAAGTAACCCAAATCCAATCCCCTGTTTATACTCTTGTTAATATCCAAACCCAATCCCATGAACCTCATTAATCCTTCGTTCTTTCACCCACCCCATTCAAGGATTCCATCTGACTCTCCTTCACCATTACACCACCCACACAAGTTGAAACATTCAAATAGTTTGTTCTAAAAACATACCAATATATTCCCTCATCCAAATCAAGATCCTACCATCATCCCTAATCCCTTTGATAATTCCATATCATCCTCTCATCCAAATTAAGATCCCACAATCACAACTAATCCTTCTTATGATCCCTTATAACCCCATCCTCCAAATCAAGATCTTACCATCCTATAAAATACATTTCATGATCCTTTATCACCACCTAACCAAAATATCCCAACACCACCTCCATATCCCCTTGATCCTCTTACATTCACTCATGGTGGTTCTATACATAATAGAATAAAAAATCATTTCCACCACCCATCCTTGTCCATCTCATAGTGGAATTACATCTTGCTTCTAGAATAACAAGCATCCAAATATAAACCTAATATTCAAGACCATGAACTATCAAGGCAAAGGATTAGGTCTTCATGAGAAAGGTATATAGGAGCCTATTCATATAAAATAAAATCCATGATAACAAGGCCTTGGCTTCATATCTCAAGGATCAAAATCCAAAATTGTTGGTACAACCTTTTTATATCCTAAGAAATCCTCTTCCAAAAGAACAATAAGCACTTCCCATCACTCCACCAAAACATTTATTTTCATCCCTCCTCCATCATTCACACCTAAAAACATTATCTCTATCCCTCCTTCATCCTTCAAATCTATTTTTGGTTCCTAATGTCCCACAATCTACCATAAAGAATCATCCATTTACTAAGTCCATTTTGTGCCCTTACATCCCAAATTCCCATCCTCCATCACATCTCACTCATCCCTTCATCCACCAATCAGCTATCCCTATCACCCATCATAAATATCCCACTCGCGTAATCCCCAATCATGATCAACAAAGGAACACCTACACGAGCTTCATCCAACATCCTCCATATATCACTCCACTCATATTCCTTCCACATCATCCATCTCCTCATACTCATACTATTTCTATTAGAAACAATTTGGATGCCAAAATAAAAATTCATATAACCAAACATCCACATGGATCTAGAGATCATCATGTCCCCTAAAAAAGACATGATTAATAAACAAAAAAATCCACTCCAAAAATACAATCAATCCCAAAGGTCACAAATACCCACCAAAGAAAAAATAAAAACCTTTTGGATCCCAAAGAAAAAAATACAATTCATTCAAATGAAAAATCCATAACGAAATACAAAGTTGCTAATCCAAAAGATAGGAATCCCCATCCTCCATATTCCAAATCTATTTTGGGTCCCTATTTCCCAAAACTCACAACCCTAACTCCTCGATCATCCCTACATCCTGCATCTCTTTCTCCTCCAATCATTCAACATCCATCACAATATGTGCCAATATTGGCCCCAAAACGTCCCCCAACACACTCCATAATTCCAATCAAACACTTTCTAACATCCCATCACTTATACAATATATCTCTCCCATAAAATGCATTTAATCCACACCCTTTCATAATCCATCTATCCTAATAAGGTTGTACCAACATTCAATAGTCACTTCAAATATGGACTCTTATTACCTTAGTATGGAACTAGATGCTTGAGTATTTCATACATATCCTTATCCCCTATATTTAAAATCCACTTATACCCATCCCTATGCTCATCTATCTCCATCCACACACTTATCCAAAAAACTAAAATTCAAAAAATCCAACAAAGTAAAAAAATAAAATAAAAAAATACAAGAAAAATAGTAAAAAGAAAAAATTATCCAATGGTAAAAACTTGGAAAATAGGTGCCTTGGGAAAGTACCATGATGAAAACCTAGCAAACTGGCATCATGCGTAAATCCCCCATTCATTTTATCTCCACACTTGGGGGAAAATTCATTCTAAGCATTCACATCTTTCATCTCCTCCATCCAATATATCTTACCCATCCTACCTATCATATCCCATTTTTTGCAATCCTTCCATCCTCCTTGTGATCTTGATATAGATAGGGGAAAATATATGTACATTATTTGGACCCCTCTTGGCATATATTCCCTATATCCACACACCATCATATTCCTTATCTACCCATCATTCTATCATCCATCTACCTTCCTTATCCATCCATCATATCCTCATCCATCTACTTCCCTTATCTTCCCCATCTTCCTATATTCCATCCCTCTTTCTTTATCATACATGAAACATCTAGAGTGGGGCATCTTATTCTTTTGTGATGTAGTCCTTGGAGATTACATTCAAACCATCCATCCATAAAATAATCCCTTCCATCTCCAAATCCTTATCTCTATCCCTTCATCTTATCATCTTTCCATCCCTTAATATTTGGGCATTGGTATCTAGCTATACAATACCTTCCTTCAATATAATACCATACATCCATCTTATCATCCCTTCCATCTCACTATTTTTATCTCCCTATCCTCCTTCCATTAATCCTTCAAAAAATTTGATCCCTTCATCCCATGATCCTTCCATCTCCCCATCCTTATCTCTTTATCCTTTATCCATTACACTATCCTACCATCTCATCATCCTTGTAGACACGTAAAATATACTGATTGATCACATGCACCTGATCCTGATTTACTAACATCAATTTGTCCTGTATCATCTCCTTTACTAACCATTTAATCGAATAATCTTTATTTATTAAATTCATCATATTTTGTCTTTTAATTAAATCAATCAATTTTATCTAATTAAATCATTATCTCCTATTAATTACTTGTTTAATTAATCATCATAGTCTCCTCTTTAATTAAATAATTCATTTTATTCAATTATGTTCTAAAGTCATTCCCTTTAAATTAATAAATTAATCTTTATTTTATTTTGAAGTCTAACACCATCCTCTTTAATTAAATAAATCAAACTTTATTTAATTTAGTCTAATATTCATCATTCCTCTCATTTTAATTTATTTAAATCCTAAAATATAAGTCAAAGTGTCAAATCAACTAATTATCATCCAAATTAATCAAATCATGATTAATCCTAACACTAATCCCTCAAATCCTCTAGATTTTGCAACTTGTGCAAGTAAATCAATTTAATTGATTTATTAAATCTTCCATTTTTATTCAAAAAGGCATCAAAGTTGGAATATTCCTCAAATTTGAAAATCTCCCTCCAAAGGACTTGTCCATCCAACAAGGCATTAAAGGCCTTTTACATGTCCTTTTCATGAGCCAAGTGGCATTTAATTCTTCTTTCATCACCCTCCAACATGTCACTTCTCCAATTTTGAATTTCCACCTAATATCATTAATATGCACATTCATCAAAATGTGCTTCACCTCTATCCACTCACATGTTGAGAAGTGGCATGGTGCTATTGGTTCGTCTTTTATCCCACATTCATCCATTTTGTTTATTCTTCCATCATTCTCTTCTATAAATGGAAGGCTCTTTTACTAATTTGGGATCCACAACTTCATGCAACATCATTATCTTCATGTTTTGAGCAAATTTCATCCATTTTCGTCCATTTTCATAGTTTTTCATCATTTCATAGCTAGGTTATGGAGAAATTTCATCAAGGAGCATCAATCTTCAAAGTTCATCATCAAGCTTGACTAGGAATTGGGAAAGGGCTATTTTCCACATCAAAATAGCACCAATTCCCCCATGGGATTGAGAGTTTGAGAATTTAAATAGGACTTAATAGCTCTTTTATTTGTGTTCCTCACTTTATTTCTTTTTTTCATTCTTCAAATGAATCTTATGGGGAATGATGGTTTTAACTTGCATAATGGACTAATATTGTGTTGTCTATTTGTGTTTGTGCAAGTCTAGATCCACCATTCACATTTTGGCACTAGAAGGAGGGCGAAACTAAAGAATTAACATATTTTTTTGAGAAAATTTTGCTATTTTTCAAGTTTTTGTGCATCTACAAGAAACTGCACCGCTGCCAGAGTCAAACTCCATCGCTATCAGTCCAGCGACGCTATTTAGCGATGCTTTCAAATTACAAACTATGCCGCTTCTGTCATTTCCACTCATTCCAACCAATTCAAACTCCAAATTGTGCCGCTTTATGAAATAGTACCACAATCGCGGTCACTGTTTCTCCATTGAGTGTCGCTAGTTTCACCAGTGCGTTGCTGGCCTCCTTCAGACTGCGCCACTATCACAGATTGTGTCACTGGGGTGGGGTAAAAGGAAGATTTCAATTTATTTTCAACATGTTCTTTTTTCATTTTTACCACCTTTGAATTCTAATCTGTTGATGCCTTTATTTTCTATGGATTAACCTTTTTTGTAGGTTGGAGTAATCAAAAGGGAAAGGAGGAAATGAAAGCAAGACTTGTTATGGCATCTTTATTCTATTGTATCAAGTATTTTTAACTATGGATGTGCTTTCTCACTTTTATTTACCCTTAGAGGGGCCTGTCTTAGAGACACATCCGAAAGGAGAACTCGAAGGCGACTCCAACTAGTTTTTCACTCAAGGGGTGATCCCACAAAGTTGGTTTACAATTTTTGGGAGATTTTGATTTTTTTTGAAATCACATATTTTTAGAAAATATAATGATTTAAGAATTAAAAAGTTCCATTTAAATCATTGCAATTGAAGAGGGTTTGATCAAACTACCTTAGATCAAACCACCTTTGATAGAACCTCGCTAGTTTTAAACCATACCTATAATAGAGTCTCCTTTACACCTATCAAAATGTTGATAAAAAACCACTTTTGATTTATCTTTTAGGGGATCAAATGAATTCATTTAAAATTTATTTTTTGTAAGTATATAGTCCTTATTATAAGCTTCCCAAAGAGTATAATTTTAAATAAATTTAATTTTGTTATTATATTTATTTTTTATTTCTTGTGAATGTAGGTTTTTCATTGTAAATCAAGCTCTTTGTTCTACACATGAGGAAAAATAGAATATTATCAAAAACAAATTTGAAAAATATGAGTGCACTAGATATTGAAGTCCTTGATCCAACAAAAAAAAAGAATTTCGATACATACAAAAAAAGTTGTGTTATACAGTCCACCTATGTCTGAATTGTAATTGGTTTGACTTTGAAACTTGATTAAGGAAAAAAAAATTCATAAAACACTATGAAACCAACTGGAAGCACTAGATATCATAATTACAAATCTAAATTAAAAAAAAATAGAATTTTATCCTTCATGGAAAAAAATTTATGTGTTATACGGTGAGCATCACTCCTTAAAAATGGTGTTTATGAAAAACTAGTTTTCGAAGAAGGTGGAAAAAGAAGTGCAATTTGATTCCAATTTTTTTTAAAAAAATATATTTAGAATCTAAAAACAAAATGTCACAAATCTCTAATTTGCATCATCTTCAAATTCCTCATGGTTTAGATGTTATAGGTACTCAAAAGTGAAGATTTAGTTAGAAAAAAATCAGTTTAGTGTCCAATTTGGCCAAAAATTGTAAACCAGTATTGTGGGATCACCCCAGGCTGGTATATAAAAGGATAAGACTAAATCGTCAAGTCCAATGGTATGTAGGCCTTAGCCGTACAATGTTTTTTAGAATGGGGTACTACCTTAAAAAGTGTAAGAGCCCCTAGTAGGATTGATTAAAGCCTTTGGTGGCTTGCTGGACGCTCGCATGGTGCCATGTCCCTGATCACCCTGACTAAGAACCAATTTGTTTAAAATCCAAAATCCTTTCTATTTTTTGGTGCAAGAATAGTCATTCTGAAGTGGCCCCACATTTTGTAGTTCTTGGTAGAGATGAGAAGTATACCATGGGAGTTTCGTGGGTACTAAAGATTGGCCGACTCATAGAAGTGAGTGTTGTGGAGGGAAGCCAGTGTGGTAAAGCTTTTAATAATCCAAGGAATTAATATCTTAGACTTTCTTTTTTGTACCTAAGGTTTTGATCAATCCAAGGAATTAAAGGTTCACCTCCCATTTCTAAAAATTGATCTACATTTTATGGTCCAAACTAGATCTCAACACAAGAAGAACATGGAAATGAACAAAGAAACATCCACTTTGAGTGACTTGAGTCAAACCACTCCTAAAAAGAATCCCGTTGTGTCTAGCAATCCCACGCTCAATATCCCTCCACTTCCACAAGATCATCAAGAAGAATGTGACCAAGTGGAGGACATCACCAACAATATTTTAGGGATGACTCAAGATGAGATTATTGAAATGGTCCAAAATCTTGAGACTCACAAAATTTTCAATGCCATGATGAAATTCAATCCCTCACAATACATGCTAGAATTGGCCAAAGAAGGGGTGAAACTCCTTTCTGATTTTGATGTAAGCACTATTGTGGAGAATCCTCTTGGGATTATGCCCCCGATATCATCCACACCTCCATTCCAAAGCATCACTCAAACCATTCCACAAATCACATCATCCATTGTTCCAACTCAACCTATTGTCAACAAGGGAAGCTCATTACTCCATGCTCTTCAAACACATCCCTTTTTTTAACAACCAAGATTTGGATGCAAACACCATCTTGGGTCAATCTGTCCCATTGAATCCGCTACACCCATACATTTCGCTCACCTTTCATGACTCCAATAACCCATCCTCTTTTCATGCAACATTGACATATCCTCTCAACACACAAACCTCTCTCCCTATGACTTCGCAAGGGGAAGGTGGGATATTTGGACAAGGGGTCATCTTTGATCCCTCATCATCATCATTTCCTCAAGGGAATACACCACCCATTTTTCCACCACTTCCACCTTTTCCATTAACATCCACACCATTCCTCAGTTTAGGGCAACCCCCTTTGCCACTCCTTAATCAACAAAATCAGAACAAACCCCCAATCATAAATAAAAACATCATACAAAATCCTCTGATCTTGCCATCAATATCGCAACAACATGTGGAAACCATCCAAGCAACCCAACCAATCACTGAACCATCCATAAACATGGAATCTCAAGGACCAAGCATATCAATTGTGCCATCTACCACACAAATCCCCATCATCAGTACAACGGTACCCCTCATCACAACAACAAACCATATTTTGAATCTGCCACCATCACCACCAAGACCAAATGTGGCCAACCAATAAAGCATCACGTTGCAAGCAGCTCAACAAGCCTATCAAAAGGCATTTCAACAGTTCCAAGCCCAACAAGCACAAAACACACAAGCTGCACAACAAGCACAAGTAGCTCAAGCCACACAAAAAACGAAACAAGCACAACAAGCTACCCAAGCTCAAGCTTTGTTGCAACAATAGCAAGCCACCCAAGCTACCTAAGTAGCTCAAGTTGCATGAGCCACACAGGATGCTCAGGCTGCACAAGCAGCCCAACAAGCACAGGCTCAAGCTCAAGCCCAATATCAAGCTCAGTAAGCACAAGCACAAGCACAGTATCAAGCTACTTAGTAGCAAGCATATTAGAAAGCCCTGCAACAATATCAAGCACAACAAGAAGCAACCCAACTATTATGACAACAATAAGCATTGTTGGCACAACAACAACAAGACCATCAACAAGCGTTGTTGGCACAACAATAGCAAGACCAACAACAATTGTTATTGGCACAACAACAAATGTAGGCATATCAACAAGCCTTGATCACACATTAAAGCTTGCAACAAACTCCCAGAAATATACCCAACAATCCACCCATCACTTGAGCAATTCCACCACCTCAAAACACATTCACTCCACCTCCTGATCTATAAAAAAATGTGACTACACAAATAAAATTTCTCTCACAACAAGTGCTAGATCTCCAATTGGGGAAAACAATGAAGACACCAAGAAATTTGTGCCCCTATCCATTCGACATGAGCCTTGCAATGGTACCATTCCCAAAGGGGTTTGAAATCCTTAAATTCAACAAATATCATGGGATGGGAAACCTTGAAGATCACATCAGGGAATTCCAGGTACATTACATGGAGGTCGCATATGATGATACATATCTGATGTGGCTATTCCCTTGAAGTTTGGCTGGGCCCGCCATGGAATGGTTCTCTCACCTTCCTCTTGGAATTAAAAAGTTCCAAGAAATCATGGACAGATTCATAAAAAATTATGCATTCAACATTGGCATGGATGTTAGTCTAGATGAACTATCTATGCTCAAACAAGCTAAAGGGGAACCATTTGCTTCCTTCTTACAACGGTGGTGATATAGGGCCAATAGGAGCAAAAGGACCATGCTAGAGGAACAAAAAATTTGCACCATCATTGCCAATCTTGAGAAAACCTTGTCATTCCATCTTAAAATGCAATGCATCACCACATATGACCATTTGATCCCCAAGGTGCTCAACATCGAACAAGCCCTTATTGCACAAGGGGGGACACCCAGATATCCACAACATCAAGACAACCACTCATCCACCAGCTATAACAAAAACCTCACACATAGGCGAAGAATAGGAACATCACTAATGATGGTGTGGTGGATGCCAAGGTCATAATCAATTCTCCAAAACAAAACACACAATAATACCAACAACCACAAGGAAACAATCAAAACAACATGCAAACCAACGTGGTATCACAACAACCAGGGAAAACTTTAGTGGTGAATCTTCGCCAATTGGCGAATTCTAGGAATCGGTCAACTCAAAATTGGAAAATTTCTCACACCCACAGGGCATCCAAATCACCCAGAATTTACGAAACATAGGTCCAATGCATGTCGATTCGCCAATAATTTTTTTTTATGAGGCATATTTAAGCAACAAATTCGCCATTGTCAAACCATGCGTTTCAAATGGATCGACTAATATTTTCACCTAAATCTCAGAAGCATTTAATAAAAAACAACTACATATTCGCCAATATTGTTAAAACGACATTGTATCAGGACCCATTTCACCAATTAAAATTTAAAAATAGTTGCTTGTGAAGACCCATTTTGCCAATTAAAATTAATAAATAGTTGCTTATGAGGACCTATTTCGCCAATAACATTAAAAAATAATTAAATTTGAGGACACATTTTGCCTTGAAAATTACAACATATTCGCGAAATTTTTAATATACCATTTAAAAATCCCACAGAATTCACCAAATATGGAATCGTGGATTGATATAAATACAATCAAAAGTGTCATTTATTCTTACACATTTTGTTCTGTTATGAGGTTCTACTTATCGATTTAGAAGTCAGCGAAAGCCGAAAACGTAGACTTAAAGGTGAGTGATCACTGATCATTTCTTCATAGTGTTATTAGTTATAATAATAAGTTTTCTTTATCTCTTTTCCATTCTTGCTTTAGTCTTAAAGATGATATTGAGTAGGGAATGGGATCTATATTATTATTCTCTGTCCTTCTTAAACAAGAATACATTTTTTTCTAGTTTTTTATTTGAAGTGAGATGATTATGTTGATCGAATCAAAGATTAATATGTCAAGCAACTCGAGCAACAATGGTAAGGCTCTTGCTACTCCTCGGGGTGGTGAAACTACTCTTGCCACTCCTCAGGGTGTTGAAAATACTCCTGCTGCTCCTTAGGGTGGTGAAACTACTCCTGCTGCTCCCCAAGGTGTTGAAAATACTCTTGCCACTCCTCAGGGTGGTGAAACTACTCTTGCCTCTCCTTAGAGTCAGGGTGGTGAATATACTCCTATCACTCCTCAGGGTGTTGAAAATACTCCTATCACCCCTCAGTGTGGTGAAGATCAAGAGACTAAGAGGCCATCAAAACACCCAAAACTTAGATGTACCATACAGTCTTACTTTGGAATTTCCAAAGCTTTTGATCGATTAGGTCAAGATGGAGCTACATCATCAACTCTTCCACCAAATATTGGTAGCATTCACAATACCTCAGCACCAGTAGAAGGTGAAGTTGAGATTTTCATTGATTTAAATCAAAATGTATCAAATTCAAATGGGGATGGCAATACCGCAACAGATGCTCCAAGGGATACCCTAGTTAGCTAGAATGAGATAATTGAATTGGATGAGGATGATGTTGGTAGCAAGAAAAGGAAAAACAAACCAAAAAGGGGGTGTGAGTGGGAAATGACAAGGAATTTTCAACTTGGTTGGTTGTCAAAGTACCCATTCTATGTAGCAATGGGGGAATCAAACGATATTGAAAACCCAAGACGTTGCAGCTAAAGATTGACACTATAGAAAAGCATATCAATAAAGTTTATGTAAAATGTTCATAAGTTTTTAAGCATTGGTCCTACATTCTTCCTAGGAAGTCCCTCTTTTAAAACAAACTTAATGCACATGCATATGTCTACCACTTAAGTTCTTCTATCACTCATCACCAAAATCTAACCCGTCGGATTCATTACTACGATGATGAACCTTGATCTCACCACATGTCCACATCTAACGGTTCTAGTGTTATTCTGGAGGTTTCCATTCACAAATTTAGTGCTTGAGAAATATACTTCCAAAATGCAACTACAGTTGTCCATCAAAAATTTGTTGAATGGTGTTGTTCCATAATGTTACGTGGTTGCTAAAATTTGGAACCTTAGAACCAAAGTCTGAAGTTTCAAAATTTTCAAAACTTCTGACCCACCAACTACAAAGATGGCCAAGAAAGACTTGCAACTAAGTTACTAAGGTAGTAAGGTTAGGAAAAGTACCAAAACCTCAACTTTGGTGAATTAAGATAGGAAAGGTGACAAGCACGGTGCATTTATGGAGAAGGTTGGTGAAATGAGGTGTTATAATGACATTCACCTATCACCCTTGATGCTTCTTTGAGTACGAGTGTAAGGATAATAGGATTGTATCCTTTCGGCGGTGGGTGATAGGTTGGAAGCCAGTGAAACAAGAAAGAAATGGAGTCCAGTTTCACCATGACATTGTGGAGGAAGCTAGACCCCTTTGTGGGTAAAGTGTCTGTGCAGAGGTTGCGAGGTTTATTTCTCTACAAGGAAGAGTAGGTGGTGCAAGTAGTTCAAATAATGTTGTGGGATGGATTCGAATAATTGAAACATAGATTCGGAATGAATATGGATATCTATTCATTGGTCATGGCTTGGGGTTTAGACTTAGGAGAACTGGTGAATGAGGTGAGGAGAGTAATGAAAAATTTGGTGCATAAATATTTTTTAGTAGACATGGAAAGCATTCTGCAACGGGTGATCCTAGGAGTAGGGTTGGTAAAAATAGAAGGAATGGATGGTGGGAGCCTGGAGCTTATGGATTTAAATCACCTCTTTATCAGATGGCCAGAGGGTCGCACTAAAGACCGGTGGTGGGAAGGAGCTGAGCGTGGGTGGAAAGCACTTAAAATCTGTGCTGAGCTAATGACATTAGAGGAAACAATAGAAAATCTAAAAGAAGTTGCCAGAGAGGAGATGTGCGAAAAGAAGGGACTGCATCCGCAAAAGAAGCCAAAACCATTAAAGAAGATACTGCTGCTGGAGATGGGTGAGTCTTCAAAGAAGAATGAGTAATACATTTGGTTAACATAAAGTGTAGTTTTCTATTTTATTTTTAGCCTCTACACCAGAATTTTGGGGTTAAGCCTAGATTGGCTGTGAAATTGTAATCTTTATGTGGCTTGGGTATAGGTCGTTACTCATGTGGGTAGTACCAAGGCGTAGCTGTTTAGGGAAGTTCTGATACTTTGGTTTTTGAGCTAGTTATTCAAAAAATTTGGTAGTTTTTGGATGTTGCAAAGTTTATAGAATTTATATCTTTTTATTTATAATTAATAAAATAAACAAGTAGATCACCGATCAACTTTTTTGGTAGTTTTTGGATGTTGTGAAATTTATAGAATCTATATCTTTTTCTTTAAAATTAATAAAATAAAAAAGTATCACTAATTAAAAAAAAACATTCTTAAATTTTTAAGCCTTGGTCCTACGTTCTTCCTAGGTGGTCCCTCTTTTAAAACAAACTTTATGTACGTGCATATTTCTATCGCTTAAGTTCTTCTATCGCTCATCACCAAAATCCAACCTGTCGGGTTCATTACCACGATGACAAATCTTGATCTCACCACACGTTCGCATCTAGCAGTTCTACTCTTATTCCGGAGGTTTCAATTCACAAATCTAGTGCTTGAGAGATATACTTCCGGAATGCAACTAAAGCCGTCCATCAAAAATTAATCAAATGGTCATGGTTAGATTGATGTACCACATCCTTTGTGTAAAATGTTCTTAAGTTTTTAAGCCTTCCAGGTCATATGTTCTTTCTAGGCATTCCCTCTTTTAAAACAAACTTAATGCACGTGTATATTTCTGCCACTTAAGTTCTTTTATCAGTCATTGCCAAAATCCAACCCGTCAGATTAATTACCATGATGATGACCCTTGATCTTGCCATGTGTCCACATCTAATGGTTCTAGTGTTATTTCAAAGGTTTCCATTTGCAAATCTAGTGCTTGAGAGATATACTTCCAGAATGCAAGTACAATCATCCATTGAGAATTCATCGAACGGTAGTGGATTAGCCATTGAATTTAATTGGCCAATGAATTTTTTTATTAGTTTGATATTATATTTAATTCACCAATGTTTTTTTCTTAATCATTTGAAAATAGGTTTAATACGCCAATGAATTTGATTTTTTAGTTTAAAAAAAAAATTGCCAACAAAACTATTTTTTCTAGTTTGAAAACAGGTTTAATTTTCCAATGGAAATATTTATTGGTTTGAAAATAGAGTTTAATCACAAATGAAAATATTTTAGTGGTTTTTAAAAAATAGCATTTCGCCAAGATTTTCCATAGACTTCTAGCGATTACAAAATATTCACTAATGGGGATTATTTTTTTTCATGAAAAATGAAAAAATTTGCCTCTAAAATTAATATTTTTTTCGAGAAGTATGAAAGATTCGCTAGGATTTTACAGCTTCTTCGAAGGGGGGGTTTCTTAAAGTTTTCCTTGCCAACAACCACCCAATAATCAAGTCAACAACCTAAATAATCAAGGGGGACCACCCCCAAGAAACAAATACCCCCCCAAGCGAAAATACATTGCCCTTGGGGAACTAATTGAATCAATCATGAAGAAACTGGTAAACAAGAATCTCATCAAAATCCCCATCTATGAGAATTATCAAGAACCCCAAGTGAAACCACCATGGTACAATGAAAATCACCTTTGTGATTTTCACAAAATCAAGGGGCACACTACCACCAGTTGCATGAGGCTAAAAAATCTTATACAAGACCTCATTGATGACAAGGTCATAAACATTGAACAACCAGCTAGAAATCAAGAGCTTCAAATACACACAAATCTGATGTTGGACCATAACAAAGGGAACAACCAAGGAAAGACCAAGTATGCCAATGTGAACCATGTGCATAATCATGTTGTCGCATCCCTAAACAAATGGGTCACTGTTGTTAACATCAAGGGAGCCAAAGATGATTGTGGAGTCACCACATGCAGTGGAAAAGTTACGATTACAGGATCATCACAGCCACCTAGAGCATCCACCTCAAATCTGAAATCTATCCCTAATGGCTACAATGTCTTGGACTAGTTGAAAAGAACCCCTGCTTAGATCTCCATGATGGAGTTGCTGAAGATATCACCTGCACATAGAAAAACCCTAGAGGAAGCATTGGCTTCATCCACTGTCTTCGTAGATCTTGATGCTGACTAGTTCCAAGCTATGGTCAGACACATCACCACCCAAAGTCTCCTAACATTCTTCAATTAGGACTTTCCTACCCAACCCTCTCATAATCACACGATCCATCTTGAAGTCCTGGCTCTTAAAAATAAAGTCAAAAGGGTCTTGGTGGATGGGGGTGCAAGCCTAAATATCTATTCACTCAAACTAATAAATAATTTGGGATTCTCAGAGGATGCCTTTGAAAAGGGTAAGGTTATCACAATCAAAGCATACGATGATTAGGAAAGGGTGTCTCAAGGAACTATTCAACTCCCTATTCAAGTAGGGCCAACCATCATGGAAACCACATGCCAGGTCCTTGACCTTGATTTACCTTATAACATCCTCCTAGGGCATCTATGGATCCATGGGATGCAAGCTGTCACATCAACTTTCCATCAGTGCATCAAATTCCCATATCAAAATCAAGAGGCCACAGTCCACAGTGATCTTGAGCCCTTTGCTTACTGCAAGAATCTAGAAGCAAAATACTATAAAATCCCCCAAGTCCCGAAGAATGATGATGGCCCTATAACTCCATATGTAGACCCAGCTACCTTGGCCTCCACTTCTAAGACAAAGACACTCGCCATTCCTAATATCTCTGAAATCAAGGTCATTATCCAAGACAATGGGTTTCAAGATTATAAAATGAAGAAAAGTTCTTTCGTAATAGGAGAGTTACCTCAATCTTCTAGGTCTCACGAGCAACCCCAACCAACTGAAACATCATCCCAAACCTTCAGAGCATACCCTTCTAGATTCAAATTTTGGGGAGATCTAAGACAGGAAGTGGTGGATGAAAAAGACATATCAAGCTTGTTGTACCAAGATGAAATTCCCGCACTTGATCTTCTCATGGATGAGAGCAACAAAGGATTATAAATGATGCTTGGTATGGGCTATAACAAAAACAAGAAAATTGGACAAAATGATAATGGTCTTCTAGTACCTCTCATTCCAAAGAAGCATATGAGAAATATTGGCCTTGGATGTACCCCTTTGAATGTAACCATACTTGGAAAAGGTGCCTTGGTTAGAAAGGTTAAAACTCCCCCTCAACTATTAGCATCTTCCCTTTAGTTACCAGTATCCACAGGTCGAGTCATAGATAAATTTACCTTTGACATAACCGATGTGTGTAGTAGTGATGAGGACCCCATAGCTAACTTACCTATGCTATTTCAGGATTCCTCCCTTCTCATGATTAGTACCTTGTCTTTTGAGTCAAACAACCAAACCCATGAGATAAACTTAGTCTATCCCCAACTCATCGATTACAACCAACGAGGACCACCAATTTTGGATATATTCAAAAATGACGAGGCACTCTCAAAATTCATGGGATTGCAGGATACAATACCATGCAAAGATCAAAAAGCTAGATTTGACATCATATTGGACACACATGCCTATTATAGGGAAACGATTGAATCCTTTAGTCACAAAAGTGAAAATCTAAGAATAATCTCTAGGTCTTTGAGTGAAAACCACATTGTGGCACTCTATAACCCAAAAATAGTAAAAATAAAGGATGCATCCAATGGTGAAAACCTCTCTAAGGTGTCGTGCCAAAGGATGAAGGATTCAATCTTCCCCTTAGTGCTATTCATTAGGAGATGTCAATGGTCTTAGCAGAGAAGTGCAATCTAGTCAACTTGGGAACAAGGGAAATGCCACATATCACCTTTTATGTAGAATCGCTTCTAACAACAAAGAAAGAAATCATGGCTACATTCCTGAAAGAAAGAGGGAAAAACTTTGCATTGACCTATGCCGACATGTCGGGCCTTGATTTGGAAGTTGTTGTTCTCCACTTAGCTATATATCCTGAAGCAAAGCCAGTAAGACAACAACAAAGGAAGATGCATCCCCAGATAGCATTGTTGGTCAAGATGGAGTTACAGAAGCTTGTAAATGCAGGATTCATATGGCCCATTGATTATCTAGAGTGGGTCTCAAATCTTGTACCTATTTCAAAGCCCAATGGGGGCATCTACATCTACACAGACTTCATAGACCTTAAAAAAACATGTCCCAAGGATGATTTACCACTCCCAAACATTGATATGATTGAGGATATGATAGCAGGGCATGAGATTCTATCATTAATGGACGGATTCTCAGGTTACAACTAGATCATGATAGCAAAATATGACCAACATAAAACATATTTCACTTGCCCATGGGGGACATATTGCTGCAATATGATGCCGTTCAGGTTGAAAAATGCAGGAGCTACCTATTAGAGGTCCATGACACTAATATTTCATGATATGATCCATAAAACTGTGGAATATTATGTAGATGACATATTGGCTAAGTCAAAGAAATTTTAGGATTACATAGCAGCATTGAGCTCCATCTTTGATAGGCTAGAAAAATACAAGGTCTGACTAAATCCAAAAAAATGTGTCTTCTGGGTACAATCAGGCAAGCTCCTAGGGTACATTGTATCCATGAGAGGAATTGAGGTAGACCTTGCCAAAGTCAAAGCAATCCTCAGAATAGAGGCACAAAAAATGTTGAAACACCTAAGAGACCTACAAGGAAGACTCCAGTCCATTCGCTGATTCATAGTGCAACTAGCAAACAAGGCTATCCCATATTCTCATCTCCTCCACAAGGGGGTAAGATAGAAATGGGATGAAAAGTGTGATCATGCATTCAACAAGATCAAGGAGTACTTACTCACACCACCAGTACTCATGCCACCAATTCCAGGAAAGCCCTTTATTTTATATATATAAACAACAGCAATAGCCCTTGGCACTCTCTTGGCACAACATGATGAAAATGGGAAAGAGAGCTATTTATTACATCAGCAGAACAATGGTGGGGCATGAACTGAATTACACATCCATTGAGAAAGCTTGCTTAGTAGTTCTATTTTCTGCACAAAAGTTCAGACATTACATGCTAGCACATCAGATAAGGCTCATTGCAAAGATAGACCCTCTCAAGTATCTACTTTCTAAAGCAACGCTCATAGGGCGAACAACTAAATGGGTTATGATCCTAACAAAGCATGACATTAAGTATGTGGAACATAAGGCTATTAAAGGACAAGAAATTGTAGATTAGCTAGCAGAGGCACCGATATATTTAGAAAACCCACTTGTATAAGAATTCCTTGATGAATCAATCTTCAACCTAAGTGTGGCAGATCACTAGAAAATGTACTTTGATGGATCCTACACACAACATGGGTCAAGAGCCAAGATCTTCTTCATCACTCCATAAGGGGATTGCATACCTAAATCATATAAGTTGTCATTCCCTTGCACAAATAACATTGTACAATATAAGGATCTTGTCATAGGGATAAGAATTGTAGTACAGTGGTAGATCATGGCACTCAAAGTCTATGGAGACTCACAACTCATAATCAACCAGGTAAATGATGAGTATCAAACAAGGGAACAAGTTGACTCCATACAAGAAATTGGTGGAAATCCTCAAAGAGTTCTTCATTGATATCACATTTGAGTAGGTACCAAGAGTAAACAACAGAGCGACAGATGCTATGGCAACGATCGGGTTGCTATTGGATATCCCACACAACATCCCAAAGAAAGAATTCCTTGTAGAGAAAATTCTCATATCAACATTCGAGGTACCAGAATCTAAATTTTTGTGTGAAATCATTGGTCTTGGTGATCCCTGGTATCATGATATATACACCTACTTGAGAATAGGAGTCCTCCCCACATATATAACCTTGAACCTCAAAAGAGCCTTTGTCAAAAACTCATCCCATTTTTTCATCCTAGGAGATACCCTATACCGTAGGAGCATTGAGCAAACCTTCTTACGATGCCTAAATACTAAGGAAGATTTGACTGCTTTAACCAAGGTACATAATGAAATTTGTGGTTCACATTCAAGTGGTATAACCTTGGCTAAGAAACTGTTGAGGACTGGGTATTATTGGCCTACAATGGAAAGGGAGGCTCACGACTATGTCTGAAGGTGTTTATAGTGTCAATAACATGGGGATCTCATTTGTGCACCAGCTCAGGAGCTCCACCCAATTGTTACACCTTGGCCCTTTTCACAATGGGGGCTCGATCTCGTCAACAAAATCACCCCCACCTCATCCAATGGACATAAGCTCATAATAACCGCCACTGAGTACTTCACGAAGTGGGTGAAGTCATCCCCATGACCTATATCACATGAAAGAAAATATCCAAGTTCATCCTAAACTACATAATTTTTCACTATGGTGTCCCTCAAGCCATTATCTCAGATAACGAGACACCTTTCAAAAATCAAGATGTTCGCAATCTATGCCAAAAGTTCAAAATCTAACATTGCTTTTCCACTCCATACTATCCCCAAGGAAATAACCAAGCTAAGGCTACAAATAAGACCATCCTAAAAATCCTCAAGAAAATAGTCAATGACGTTGGTCATGACTGGCACTTGCAGCTGAATCCCACCCCATGGACCTATCAAACAAGCATCCACACACCAATAGGTGCCACCCCATTCTCCCTAGTCTATGGATCAGAAGCCATACTCCCCATTGAGATTGAACTCCCATCCTTGAGAATATCATTGTAGAATCTCATCATAGATGAAGAATATCACGTGTCAAGGTTAAATGATCTAGAACTACTGGATGAGCGGTGCATGGATGCCTTAAACCATTTGTAAGTTTACCAAAATTGCATCAAGAGAAGTTACAACAAGAAGATTAGGAGTTGGATCTTCCAAGTTGGAGAGCTTGTGCTAAAGGAGAATTGGAAGAATGTTCCAAATCTGGATAGCAAGGGAAAGTTTGAACCCAATTGGTTGGGACCCTTCATCATCACAACAAGCTACAAGTCAGGGGCATATTAGCTATCCATGCCCAAAGGTAAACCTCTATAGGAGCCCATGAACAACTCCCATCTCAAAAAAATTATGCCTAAACTTCCAAGGTATAAAACCAAAAATACAAAAAAATCAAAAAATACAAAAATAAAAAAAAATAAAAAATAAAAAAAGGATTAAAAACAGTAAAGAGAAAAATAGTTCTCTAGTGAAAACCACTTCGGTGTCGCTTTGGGCAAGTACCTTGGTGAAAACCTGGCAAACAGGTTCCTTGTGTAAATAAGCACTTTCCATCCACCAGGATCTCCATGGCTCATTTTTCATCATCCATCCATCATCCATCTATCTCCATCCATCACCCATCCACGTCCATATCTAGTTTGATCCTATGTTCGTGTCATGATCCCTCCTAGTACTACTCGGTCCATTATTAAGGCCAGTTTGTCCTACCTATATTAGAGTAGTCTATTGCATCACGTTGGGGCATTTCTCATCAGATCAAATTCATGTATTTTCTTGAAGTCTTCCCTAAAATTAGAAAATCTGAAAACATTTAGAAAATAAAAAAATCCAAAAACACTCAAAAAACCAAGAAAATCCAAAAACAGTCAAAACATATAAAAATCCAAAAATAGGTCAAAAACTTAGTCGAAAAATTCAAAAAACAAAGTCATCTTGTTGAACTATGGGTCTCTAAGCTTTGAACATAAGAAAGATTGATCTTTGATCATCCCCTGAGACACTTAGGTCAGTCCTTTAGGAGTCCATCGTAATAAATTGGCAATCCATTTGTTCATATCTCATCAATAATTGAGTCTGTGTCAGTCGAACTACGTGGTCTCTGCATGCATAATGTAGGCAATGCTAATTTTTTATAAGACCCTAAGGCACCTAGGATAAGTCTTTAGGTTAGTCTCTTGATTAAAATCTCAGAAAACCCCAAAACATTAGAAATTTTAAAAATCAAAACATTTGTAAAACATCTTGAAAATACCAAAAAAAACCTCAAAACATTTCAAAAAACTTCAAAAACATTCAAAAAACCAAAAAAACCACCTGTCCCATCTTGCTATCACCCACAATAAAAATCTGCTCATAATAAATCATTGGCACCCTTAACCTTTGGTAAAACAGTTGGAAACAAGTCTAGTAGGTTAAAAGTGAACACTCAAGCATCAAAGTCTTAAGTCTAGGTCGGTAAGTAAACAAGTTGGTCAATTCTCGATACTAATAGCCCATCATCCAGACAATCCCAAATCATATGATAACATCATGTCCTAGGATGTATCCTTCCTACAATGGACATCAACATCATGCATCATCGTAGTTTAGTATTGGCTAGAGGCATGAAGAACATTAGCTTGTTTGTTTACTTGGCCTTTATCTTTTGACTTACCTTATTGCGCTCACTCCAATGACCTCTCGATGATGTCCAAACAAAGAGATTTAGAGAGAATGGAATGGGGCAATGATCATTATCTTTTTATCTGTTGTGCTTGTTGGATGTTCTTGTAATATAACCATGGTCATGCCTACTTATTTTGGTCTATAGGGAGGGTGTTTTAGGTGTCTTATTGACCACATAGGAAGGCTTTCCTTCCTATGTTTTGGTCTGAGATTTTTGGAATATACAAACTACATTCTGGATAAGGTTCTACATGTCAGGTGTGAACATGAGTACTCCTATCTGATTATCGAGTCAAATTCCATCACACTAGGTGCAACACCATCCTGGTTCTTTATACCTTGATGCATTGTACCTATGTGTGTTGTCAAACATAAGGTAAGTAATCCCTTTCAAAATCCCAATTCCTGATAAGCAAATCATCATTATCATCATCTCTAATATAGTCTCATAGATCATGGGCTTGTTGGATTCTCTTTCTTCTTTCTCCTCTCCGTGCTAACATGGTACCATGATAATTAATCAAAAACATCACTAATGCAACCATCTTGCATCCAAAAACCATTAGCATATCATGTTATATAGGAAACATTGATCATCTCACATGCATTGCATTTCATCATTGCATAATATAGATTGGTTATTCTAAGCATCTCGTAAACCATACATTTGCATTCATTACATAATCATATAAAAATCATCATATAAGCATTATCACATCATGTACATGATCATATCATCCATTATATAATCATAAAAGCATTATGTGTATCATCACATCATCATATATGCTCATCATCCATACATACATATTGAAAAAGATATTGAAAAAGAAAAAGAGAATTTCATACATCTGATGATCATAAGATACATCATCATCCATTAGGTGCATAATATAGATCTGTTAGTCTAAGAATTTTAAAATAATATCATAACATTTGCATCCACATCATCATAAAAAGTGCATAGGAAAAGGTACTAAAAAAGAAATGCATACATCCATCCATCATGCATAGATAAAATAAGACACATTCATAATCAAATCAATCATATCATATATATCATATAATGTGATTGTCATGGTACAAAATCAGGATCAAATGTGTGTATCAATAAATGTATAGAAATACCATGGTGCTATAAAAAATGGAGCTTGTGGATCTCAAAAAGAATAGTGTCGCTGATAAAAAATGTGAGCTAGCCCTGATGGCTACTCCCCTCACCCGACTGTCTCTCGGGCTAGTCCTACCTCTATCCTATCTGTTGAGAGAACTCTGGCACCTGGGCCGCTTGAGGCACTGCTTGATGATAATGAACCCGATAGTACTTGGCCTCTCTGATGGAATCATGATACATCTATGTAGGTACTATCCTACCCTATGTCATAGCTGCCATGCTCTCTACCTGCTGGCATTGGCCCACCTCCTGAGCTAGTTGCAACTCTATAGCCTGCTGCTGCTGTATAGCCTAATCTTGCTCCACTATGAGGGCCTAGACCTATTGTTGGGCCTAGTCCCTCTCTGTTGTCAATGTTACGTGTGCATAGAGCTGTTGTATAAGTGCATCCCTCTAGCCTGGCTAAGGTGGTGGCAGTGGTTGATCCCTTTGGGGCGGTTGCTGCTAGTCCCTAAGGTCATCTCTTTGCTGGTGCCCGTGCCCCTGATCTCTTTGGCCATGTTGGTCTAGAGGTGGTCCACCTCCTCCTTTGTCTCTGTCTCTGTTTCCATCTTCATCTCCTCGTCCTCCTTGCCACCACCCCTGCCATGTTGTTCGTCCTTGGGGTCTTTGCCATGGTAAAACTTCCCCTAGCATTGTCAACTGGACTAGTGGCCTAAACTAGTCAATATATGCCTGTGTGGTATCGGGGTTTGCTAGCCCCTTATCATATGCCAAGGGCCTCACTACTAGCTATCTAAAGCTATCCACTACATCCTCTAGTGGGATCGGTCGACCCCATGGGGTCTCCCTGGTGGTGTGAGCAAAAATGGCCATGTACTGGTCATCTAGCCTGTCTTGAATATCGCTGAATTGTCTCGCTCCCCAATCTGGCAAGTAGCACTCAATCATCATATGCTCACTGCCCTGTATCAACCTATCCTACCTCACAAATAAAATATGGTGTACATCATCATACCATGTGAGCATCCCTATCCAAGGCCTCCATGTGAATGAGGTTATCTCATCAATCACCCTCCTCTAGCGAGGGATACCAACCCATCTTGTATGTGTGAATGTCAGGCCACCCCTATATCACCAGAATATTGCATCATCAGGCTCCACATCAACCACTGTAACTTGCAAGTGGAGCACAACAATGTGCTCCCAGGCCTAGATGTGCAAAAGAGTAAACTCGACTCTGGTGGCCCTGTTGTCACAATATGCGAACTCATGCATATCATGATCAAGTGAGGCCAACATCACTAGTTCCCATGCAAAGTAGCACCTCCTATGGAGCATTTATTCCCAAGCTAAACCCCATCTAGGGCTGAAATACTTGCCTCACCGATCTGGAGCTACAAGTCCTTAAATGATAGTCCCCATAATCAGTTAGAAGGTGGACACCCGACCTTTGTAATGCTCAAGCTCAATTTGTCCCTCAGCAAAGACGATCTCATCTAGTCCCATAATCTCATAATAGGCATTGGTGCCGATGTCCATGTCATAAATCACCCTCTTGCTATGGATGGGCAATCGGAGAATATGCCAAACGTCCTCCAATGTGACGATCACCTCGCTTGTGGGAAGATGAAATGAGGACGTCTCACTGTGCCATCTCTCTGCCAACGTGGTCATCATACCTAGGTGTGTCCTAATAGAAGGTGCATATGCAACGTACCACAAGACAATTGTTCCAAGGTTCTCTTGAAGTAACTCATGAAAACTAAACAATCTACTAAGTACCAGGGATTGGTGCTCGCATGAATTTATGGGCTCTATGTCCTCCTACACCAGTAAAGCCATAGCATTAATTTTCATAAAAAATATGGATCCCGTTTGAATTTTTCACAACAAAAATAGCAATGGCGTCATTTTTTGGAAACTCTAAACTGCGCCACTGGAGTCCCCAAATTGTAAACTCCACAGCGGTGGTGTTGTTTGATCGCACATCTGTTTGACCAAAAATCCATAAAATCCTAACTAGATTGCAGTGACACCATTTGCATATGTGGTGTGCTTTGGAGTTTGAACCCTAAGTCTCTAACTGTGACATGGCATCATAGGACCCAATAGTGGTACTGTTTATGGCCACATGACACCGATTAAACCTTTTCAGCAATGCCAAACTACATCGCTGGACTAGTTTGACTTTCTAGGCCTATTAAATGCGCACAAAAATGAAAATAACAAGTTTGGTTAGGGTCACATATTGGTGGTCCTACACTTGGAAGTTGTTGGTAGACTCACACTCGCTCGAAGATGTGTCAGGGAAGCACTTGTTGCACCATTTCGCTTGAAGGTTAGAGGTCAAAAATAAGAATTTCGAAAGGCTAATTGTGCAAATGAATGTAAAGTGGCCCCTCAAGGGCTATTTAAGCATGAAAATTATGGTTTTGTGACCCTATTTAGCCATCAAACTAGGGTTTTGCGCCCCTGATCCCATTTTTTCCCAACTAAGGCTCATTTTACATCTTTTTTCTGCATTCTAGCATGTTTTTGGCATCCTGGAGCCTTTCTAGACCAATCGAGTAGCTTGTCTTTTTTTTTTTCGCAAGATCACCCAAAAATCCAAATTTTTGTCTGATCTCTCGAGGAGGTTGTATACCAGCATAATTCTTTCATTGGGGCAATAGTGGGGCATCTGAAAAAAACATTTTTTTTAAAATTTTGATCTCGGCAAGTTTATTCTTTGAACCAATGCAACAGGTACATTGCTTCAAAGAGGGGGAAAATGTAGACACGTAAAATATACTAATTGATAACATGCACCTGACCCTAATTTACTAATACCAGTTCATCCTGAATCATCTCCTTTACTAACCATTTAATCGAATAATCTTTATTTGATTAAATTCATCATATTTCATCTTTTAATTAAATAAATTAATTTTATCTAATTAAATCATTATCTCCTATTAATAAATAAATCATTTTGTTTAATTAATCATCATATTCTCCTCTTTAATTAAATAATTCATTTTATTTAATTATGTTCTAAAGTCATTCCCTTTAAATTAAATAAATTAATCTTTATTTGATTTATGTCTAATACCATTCTCTTTAATTAAATAAATCAAAATTTATTTAATTTAGTCTAAAATTCATCATTCCTCTCATTTTGATTTATTTAAATCCTAAAATCTAATTCAAAGTGTCAAATGAGCTAATTATCATCCAAATTAATCAAATCATGATTAATCCTAACACTAATCCCTCAAATCCTCTAGATTTTGCAACTTGTGCAAGTAAATCAATTTAATTGATTTATTAAATCTTCCATTTTCATTCAAAAAGGCATCAAAGTTGGAATATTCCTCAAATTTGAAAAACTCCCTCCAAAGGACTTGTCCATCCAACAAGGCATTAAAGGCCTCTTACATGTACTTTTCTTGAGCCAAGTGGCATTTAATTCTTCTTTCATCACCCTTCAACATGTCACTTCTCCAATTTTGAATTTCTACCTAATAGCATTAATATGCACATTCATCAAAATGTACTCCACCTCTATCCACTCACATGTTGAGAAGTGGCATGGTGCTATTGGTTGGTCTTTTATCCCACATTCATCCATTTTGTTAATTCTTCCATCATTCTCTTCTATAAATGGAAGGCTCTTTTACTAATTTGGGATCCACAACTTAATGCAACATCATTATCTTCATGTTTTGAGCAAAGTTCATCTATTTTCATCCATTTTCATAGTTTTTCATCATTTCATATCTAGGTTATGGAGAAATTTCATCAAGGAGCATCAATCTTCAAAGTACATCATCAAGCCTGACTAGGACTTGGGAAAGGGTTATTTTCCACATCAAAATAGCGCCAATTCCCCCATGGGATTGAGAGTTTGAGCATTTAAATAGGATTTAACAGCTTTTTTATTTGTGTTCTTCACTTTATTTCTTGTTTTCATGCTTCAAATGAATCTTATGGGGAATGATGGTTTTAACTTGCATAATGGACTAATTGTGTTGTTTGTTTGTGTTTGTACAGGTCTAGATCCACCATTCACAATCCTATCACATAATCCCTTATCATTGGTGTTTATCTATAGGCTACCACCATACAATCCAATTCCATCTATCCCACTATCATCACTCGTACCTCTTTCCCACATCTTACTAATCTCCTATCTCTTTTCATCACTCATTTATCGATCCCATTGTCCTCCCAATTAATATTTTGATGATTTGGAAAACTATCCCTTTTTGAGCTTCACACAATCAACATCCTCTTGTAAATAGTATACATATTATATCTATTGATTGTCTTGTACATAATTTTGATCACATCTCATCATCTAATATCATCATTGTACACACTTGTCTCTAGGCTCCATCCTTGTGTCTTGTTGGTAGGGTATAGTGCACTGAGTAGTACCTACTACAATCACCACAAAGCATGTTATGACCATTGAGAAATAAAGGGAGATAGGTTAAGGGGTACCTTATAAGATTCATGTCTCTCTAAGAGACTAGGCATTGATATATGTATGTAATAGATAAGAAAATAGTAAAAACATCATAGATATCATAGACAGATAGAGAAAGAACTATAAATACAAAGCAAAGACTAAGACCTACTTATGTAATGGCTACTTGAATATACATACATACATACATACATCATACATACATACATACATACATACATATATATATATAATATATATATATATATAAAGGAGTTATAAGGATTCAATGTGTGTGTCATGAAAAATATATTATAAAATGCTAGGAAATGCAAAGAAAAGCCAATAAAATGTATAGATAAAAAAAACTCAAGATTAGGGCCCAAGATCTCAAACCTACTCAAAATTTGATGAAATCCAAGTATGTCAATGTGTGATCAAATTCGATGTGTGCTCAACAAAAAATTGATAGTATAACAACATCAATTTACTCAAAACTATTGTGGATATTTGAAAAATGGCTAAGTGTTTAGTCTTTGATTAGGGGATGAATAGGATCGAGGGCTAGGCTTGAAATTTGAAGATCAATGGTTTAGAAGAGTTGAGACATATCAACTCATGTGGTGATGCCAAGTGGCATCATGGGAGGAAAGGAAGGAGAGTTGACCTCTCAAGGCCTAGGATGATGACAAGTGTCACCATGTGGAGGCTTGAGAGAAAGATGGGTAATTTGCAAGTACCTAGGGGGATGGGAAAGATCTCCCTCATAAAGGAATATCTTGCCTCATCTTCCAAAATGATGAGATGGAGAGGAATAAAAGGAATTTTAAATTCCTTTGATGTGTACTTTGGATAGGTGACCCATGTGGTGTGACTTCTCCAAAAATGGAAATCCTTTAAGGCTAATTAGAAAAGATAGGGAGAAATAAGTGGAAAGTAAGTATCCATTTCTTAATCAAGGGATTAACAATGTGCAAACAATTAAGGGAAGGATTAGGTGGCTTTTAGGCTTAATGAAGGAATGATTATGATGCAAGTGAAAAAAGTTGGAGGATGTGACACCTCTTAATCAAGGATTAAGTGTGTTCACATTATTAATGGGTGGATTAGGATTGGGACTAGGGATTAATGGAGGATAATATGAGATGTGACAAGGAGAGATGAAATTGAAGAATTAAATATTTTATTTAATTCTTTTGGGGGGATAAAATGATTAAACTAAATAAATAAGAGTATTTATTTAATTTAAAGAAGGGAGATAAAAGGTAATGTAATAAATAAATAAATAAATAACCTTAGGAATTTAGAGGACTTAGGGAAATCAATGATATTAATTAAATAAATGCAATATTGTTTAAGTAATGTGAATAGGAGGGGATTTAAATGAAATGACAAGGTAAAATTGACCAAATGCAAGTGGTCAATTTTAGGTGTCTACATTTTGGTCCTCTTTGAAATAATGTTAGAATAACAATGTTTCAAAGAAAAGAAAAATATTGTCAACTTCATAGAAGAAGTGGATGGAGAGATGCCCCAACATGGAGGGAAAATATAGCAGAGAAGAAAAATGATATGAAGGGAGTAATGCTCCCTTGAGAGGGTGGATGGGAAAAATAGGCCTGGGTAACCTCTTGAAAGATGGAAAAGGACAACAATAGATCTTTGATGAAAAAAGAGGAAGAACAACAAAGGAATGAAAGAAAATGGAGCTACAAGGAGGAAATGGGAGAGAAAAAGAGTAATTAAGGTTTTCTATAAATAGTAATTAGGCAATAATCACTATTCACTTGATCCCTGAGCATTTGAGAGACCAAACAGAGTAGAGTGAGCATAATGGCGCATAGATGAGATATTCCAAAGCAAGCGACTGTAATGAGGGCATAGGCACAAAGAGGAGAGCGAGGAGATCAAGAATTCCTATCAACTTTTTGAGTAATTTTATTTTAAGTACATTTATTACTAATCAATGTCAATGTTTAGGCTAATTTTCCCACAATGAGAGGGTTGATCCACCCAAGTATGAGAAAGGGTGAATGTGCCCTGGGGGAGTAGATCCACCTGCACTTAGGAAAACATACTGAGAGGTGGTTGCACTACAAGATGGGAAAGTGCACCGAGAATAGGTAGATCTATCAGGGAAGGGGAAGATCTACCAAAGGGTAGATCCGCAGTAGATGGGAAGATGCATCTTGAATAGGTGAATTATATAGAGGACAAGCAAATATGTCAAAGGGTGGATCCATAGGTAGATGGGAGGATGTGGATAAAAGGAAGATTCACCCAAAGGGTAGATCTGGTGAGTAGAGGCAGATGTGCCACATAAAGGTGAATCTACCAGAGGAAGGGAAAATGCATTGAAAAGCATATTTGTGGGTGGATAGGAGGATTCACCTAAGAGGCATATCCAAGAAAGAATAGGTAGATGCACCTTTGTAGGGGTAGATCCATTAGAGAATATGTGAATGCACCCAAAGGGTGGATCTACTAGAGAAGTTAAAAAAAAGATAGAATTGGATGAAAGACTTGACACATGGATTGTATGAATGCAAGTGACAATGGGTCTATAAAATCAAGAGAGGAGATCTACAGTGTTGCAACTTGAAAAAAAATTCTCAAATGCATACTGGGCCTTATTGGATGCATGTAGTCTGGTGTACATTGTTAGGATTCTAGTGATTCGAGCACATAGGCTCTTGCTAACTGTAGTGGTGAAGAGATGGAGCTCAAAGATGAGCATGTTTCACCTCCCAATAGGGGAGATCATGGTGACACTAGAGGATGTGTGGAGGATACTAAATATTTTGATCTAAGGTCCTAGGGTGTTGGCATCGAGCTCATAGACTATGGCGAAGTTGCTACAAATCAAGTTCAAGAGGACAAATCTACCCACACAAGGGAGAGAATTAGTTGTGGATGGATGCAGGTTGTTGGTACCTAGATTGTCACTTTACTCATGTTTCCTGATTAGTGGAGTTCTCCTACTAGATAGGAGTTTTCATTTCTTTAGCTTGACATTGGGGAATGTTGTGATTGGGATTTTAGAGTGGGCATAGAGATATGCATGTGGGCCATGTATAGTTGCTTAGTTGTATAAATATATGCACATTGTATGCTATAGGAAATGGTTTATTTTGAACCAAAAAACCTTGCTATAGGTGTGGGCCTAGGAGCACATCAATTTTTCTTGTCTTGTGGGAGAGAGGACAACTAGAGCAATAGATTAGCCCATGGTGTTTTACTAGAAACTAGGGCTTAGGTATAGGGAGGTGTAGAGCATGGAACCTTGGCATTAGATAATGGATGAATTGGAGGATGTCACATCATGTGGTAGCCATATCATGAGGTGGATAATTAGGAGGACAGTGGAAAGTTTTATAGATACATTTTCATCCCATGTTTCTTCATCAAGAGATCTATTTTTAATAGAGTGATACAGCTGAGACCACATGACCCCAAAATTCGATGTCACACATGACATTTCAAACTAAGAGGAGAAGTTTGGATAGTTGTCGCAAGAGATAGGGGATTGGGGGTTGTAGATATCCTAGAGGATAGTGGTGTGGTCGTGGAGAGAGATGGCACAGGTGTTGTGGGATAGACAGGGTGGCATTGATGACCTAGGAGTCACTACATGGTATGCAAAGTGGTGATGGGGACATTGAACAAAGCTGATGATGCTGGCTAGGGTGGCTACTATAGTGGAGAGGATGGATTTAGTAGTAGGAGAGACTCATAGAGTGAGGTGGAGGACAATATTTCATTGGGAGCAATGACAGGTAGGAGAGGATATTACTGAGGAGGAGATTGTGAAGGAGGAGGTGGAGGTGAGAAATGGGGAGAGAGGGAGAGAAGATGGGGAGAAGGAGGAGGGTGAGGCCCAACAAATGGAGGTTTATGGGAAGGAGAAGGGGAGATCCCTAATGATGCTCGAGTTAAGAGTATGTGACACCACCTCGATAGGAGGAGAGGGAAGAGGGAGACAAAGATTTGGAGGAGAGGCTAGTGACATCAAAGAGGAAAGTGACACAGTTGTAGGGATTATTATAGTAGGCTTAGGATGACCTTATGACCAAGATATCCAAGTGGAACTATGTATAGGCATAGGTAGATAGAATATAGGGTGATTTCTAGACCATCATAACTGAGCAAGATAGCCTTTGAGTAGCTAGGGATGCATATGGTATAGAGAAGACTTTCCTACAAGTGGATAGAGATAGATATAGATAGAAGAGAGATGCTACTAGGGAATAGGGGGAGGACCCTTCCATATTAGAGATGTCACAATAGCTCATGTGGGTCAATCGTGAGACATAGTATTATAGACTTATACTATGTTTTATTCCTAGAGGCCAAGACAAAGTCAACATTTTCAAAGGAAATTAGCTTAGATCAGAGTGGGTCTCAATTACTATGATCCAAATCCACTATGAGTGGATCGATGGGGCCTCCATACGGAGGTAGAGGAGGAGGACCCATAGGATCAAGGAGAGTGCCACCATCCCCAACACACTCAAATACTAAAAACAACAATTAGATCAGACAAAGTGGTATACATGTGGAAGTTTTGGCATAATACATAGGTTTCAATAGATTAGAGATGAGTCAACATGTACAGGTGGCTACATTTATTCTTTTATTAGGACATGGATCTTGAGGGTATTATATTTAATGATGTATTTAATGATTATTTCATTACATTGATTACATCAATAATTTATTTATTTGATGGACATGCATATTAACTTTTATTTTGATGAGGGTGCAGCTCGAGACTTAGAAAATAACCCACAAACAAGAGAATAATTTTATTATTTAGAAAATGGAGCTTCTTAAATGTAGAGGATCTCAAATCCCCAAGTTCTACAACACATGCAAGTTATAGAAAGTTACAGAATCACCCTTTCGCAATATGCGAGCTTGTGCCCAAAAAGTTACCCAAAAATTAGAAACCTACCCATAAATAGAGCTCCTCTTTAGTTTGGAGCAAAAATAACATTCAAATTTGCGTTTAGGTGGTTTGGCGCTGAAAAATTACAACTTGAAGTTCAAATTTCAAAAGAACATTTGCAATTGTATCTTCTAGAAAGTGTGCCAAATTCTCGGGGCCATAACTTTTGATCCGGGACTCTGAATCGCAAACCGTTTGAACCGTTGGAAAGGTCTCGAAGTCAATAACACGCTCAAAATTCACTACACTAATTTTAGCAAGTTTTGGGGCCATTCCAGGAACTCTAATTGCCTCAAATCTAACTCAGAAGATTTTCAGGTGCAAATCTAGGAAACTAAAACTGCAATATCTTTCAACCCATAAATAGAAAATAAAAACCATAAATTGGGAATTACATTATGACAAAAAGGGTATCCAAAAATGTAAAAACATCTAAAAATTGAGAAACTTAAAATTTAACTATTTTTGGGTGATGCAAGATTGCCCTTACACCACTGGATGCTCTTGCATCAGACACCCAGGGTAATTTGAGAAGTGACTTATCACATCTCAGATGTTTGAGGAAAACCCAAACAGTCAACCGCTACCTTAGATAGCCAAGATGAATCTTCCACAGGCCTTCCTCTCCATTTCACCAAATATTCTTCATACTGCCTATTTCTGGTACTCCTTCCCACACAACTATCCAAGATTGCTTCAATCTCCTCCCTTTCTGAAGTAGGTGCTAGAATGCCATACTGCCCTATTGCTGGTGCTTCTCTGTTCCACCTTCATGATACTCTGTCAAATTTGAAATGTTGAACAGGGAAATGTTGATTTCATCAGGCAACTCTACCTCATATGCATTCCCTAAATCATGCTTCCTCAAAATCTTATAGGGACTGAATTTCTTCATCTTCAATTTGTTATAGGTTCCCACAGGAAACCTTTCTTTCCTCAAGTGGACCATTACTTCATTGCCAATCTGAAACTCCTTATTCCTCCTTTTCTGATCTGCCTTAGCCTTATATTGTATATTCATCTTATTCATGTGTTCTTGTACCTTCTCATGTATATTCTTGATGTGCTCTACAAAATCTTTGGCTTCAGCACTTATTCTCTTCTCTTGGTCCATCTTCCTCAATTCTGGATTTGTTCTAGGGCTACCTCCATACACAATCTGGAACGGTG
>VDFB02105785.1:363913963-363958613 GCA_007258455.2 Sequoia sempervirens
GAAAGATGCTAAAACAAACTGAAGCATAAACAGAAGTTACTAAAAGCTAACTAAGTTAACTAAAAGTAAACTAACGACTACCTAAAGCTAAGATGACCATTAATATTACAATTAATACTTTAATACCCACCCTTAATGGTCATCCTACAAACATAAACTAAGTCTACCCATACTTTGATGGTGTGTTGATCATCAAAATGCATAATATGCAAACTCCTTCTGTTCAGTATACTCCACCACTTGAGCACTTTGTTGAGACTCTTCTTGGTTGGACTTCTCATCAACCAACCACTTTCTGCAATACTTCTGTAAAAGACCAATCTTCCCACAGTAATGGCAAGTAATAGACTTCTTGGAGCCCTCCTCCGAATTGCCTTGTCCTTTCTGCTGAGTGGACTTGCCTTTGCCAATGTCCTTGGCAGTAAATGCTTGTTCAACACTGGGAGATTCGCTGCTACTCCCAAATTGCTTCCTCCACCTATCCTGCTGCAAAAGTTTGTTGCACAGCTCATCAAACTTCAAGTCAACATTGGTGGATGTAATGTTGAGCGTTTTGATGAAGTGCTCGTAGGAACGTGGCAAACTTTTCAAAGTGATCACCACCATATGCTCCTCTTCCATCATACAACCAATGGCCTCCAGTTGACCGCAAATATCTTTAATTTTCATCAAGTGCTCCTACAAAGACACTTGGTCATCCATCATAACGGAAAACAGCATATTCTTTTCTCAGAAGAAAAGCCCCCGCCTCTTGTCTAGTTAGTCTCATGAGATCTTTCAAATGTTTCCGTGATTCCTTTACATAGCAGATTTACTGTGATGGTATTTTAGTAACATCTTATTAGTGATGTGATAACTTGAGAAGCATAATTGCCTCTCTATTATCTCCATCATACTTGTCCTGATCTTTCCCCATAACTGTGGGACAAACTTTTGTACCTAGAACAGCCAAACACCGATACTCGAAAACTGTGAGCTTCCTCTACTTCCAGGTATTATAACTTTTCCCATTGAACCTCTGCCTACTTTCCAACATGTAGTTGGTCAAAGCAGCCATCCCTCCCGTTTTCCAAAAGCCCAAAAAACGAGGTAAAGTTTGTGATCAGCTAGCACAAAACCTTGAACAATCAGCTGGCACAACTCTCTCTAGAAAGGGGCTTAGAAAACAGCAAGATTTTTTTCAGAAAAAACCTTCAAAACTCTAAAAGCAAAAAAAATAGAAAAAACCTTTCAAAAACTCAAAAAGAAAGATTTTTCATAAAATACCTTTGAAACTCAAAAATTCAAAAACTTCGATGATTAGTAAAAATTTTATAGAATTTTTTTCAAAAACTCTTCAAATCTTTAGAAATATTCTAGCACAGCAAAAAAAATTTCGTAAATTTTTTTCAAAAAACTCTTCAAAATTTTAGACCCACGAAATTCTAGAAGACCTTAGTCGCAACAAAAAAAATTCAGACAAAAAATTTTCAAAAAACTTTGAAAGAACAAGGCAAGATTTTTCAAAAAAAATCTTCAAAAAACACTTGCAAATTTTTTCAGGAAAATTTTCACAAAACTCTTGCAGGAATCTTCAAAAACCCACGATCTCAGCAAAAATACCCATCCAGAACAAGTCACAAAAAGGAAACCCTCGACCTCAACAAAAAAAAACTTTGACGCTGCAAACAGAGGACTCACGATTTCAATAGGAGAGTCTCGCCTAGAAACCACAAACTACCCAAACAAAATCTTCATGCGGCAGAAAAAAACCCTTTGATTTCTTGATAAAATCAGCTCACAAAAATCTCTTCAAAAAACTGCTCCAAAAAACCCTTGATTTTTTGTCTATAAAAAAATCGGCTAAAAAACTCCACAAATTTTGTGAAAAAAAAATCTGTTAAAAACCCTCCAAAATAAGTTTTCAATTTTTCAGGTTAACTATTAACATTCAAATTTAAAAAAAAAACAAAGCAAAAACATCTAAGAAATGTTCAAAAAATCCCATAGGAGTTTAAACAACGAATTTTTATAACTAAAAAATTCGCCAAAAAAGTTTGAGCCTAAGCTCTGATACCATGAAATGATAATTGATATTTGATATTCATTATTCTATTTACAAAAGGAGATGAAAACTCCTTATAAAGAAAATTACAAGATGATGTTTCTAAAAAGAAACCATCGTTAACTAAAGCAAACTAAAGCAGAAAGCCGAAAGATGCTAAATCAAACTAAAGCATAAACAAAAGTTACTAAAAGCTAAGTTAACTAAAAGTAAACTAACGACTAACTAAAGCTAAGATGACAATTAATATTACAATAAATACTTTAATATTATCACCATCCTATGCACACAAACTATTGTTAGACGGTGGTTATAGAGTGTGACGATCAAAGCGTATCCTTTGCTTTTCTTTAAGTAGTAGGCAGGGAGCTTCGTGCTTGAAAATTTCCCAATCTCCTCAAACCATATCAAATCCCCATAATTCGTAGACCTGGAGATACAATGCCTTGTCTATGCTTCCACCATTTGCATGAATGTTTGCCATGGTAGTTGAAAATTCTCCTCAAATCATGCTTCGATGGATGTCACTCTGTTGATCGATGAGGTTGACCCCCTTCGTCCTCCTCTCTTGTATTGGGAGGTGTAGTAAATCGCCTCCACTGCTTTAGGGAATAAAATTCAAACAAGGTAATATTTAAATTATATTATATTTATTATTTAATATATATAATTTTGTTGATGATAGCAGCATCGGGCTTCTACTTCCAACCCCAATTTTTTTGTATAAATTAAATGTGTAGCCTATCGGCTATTTAATTTATTAAGGTGACTATTGGTGAAGAGGCGCTTCACCTTGTATATCATATAATATTTAATTATTGTTAAATAATTAAATGTGGCCGACTTGTTCTCATCCACCACCCTCGAAGAGTCATGATTTTTATTGAGGCCGACTTCCTTGTCTTGAAGAGACGCGATCCTTCTCTCTCTTGTGTATATATATGCGTTGTTGTTTGATCATTGACATTCATTCATTATCACATTCATCCTTCATTGTGCGAGTTCATAGAGAAGTGCGATTTCCTTCAAAGAGCAGATCGAAATTGTTTAAGGAGGCTGAAATTCTGTCTTCAAGAAGGGCGATATTATATTCAGCTATTGCATCAAGTTTTGGTGCTGTTGTGTGGCCTTGTAATCGGCCTCATTGTAAAGATCATTGTTGTTTGATATTCAATATATAAGTGATATATTGTTGCTAGGTTTTTTCTCCCTCAAGTGGAGGGTTTTCCCATGGTATATGTTGTGTCTATTTGTTTGAATTTGAATTAAAATCTGCTTATTTATATCTAATCCTAAAACTAACATTGTATCAGAGCAGGTGTAAGAAAGATCGTGATCAGATTTCTATAAGCAGTATTATCTTTCATTCTTGTTATCATCTTCTTGTGTCTATCTTATCATCGAAAATGGTGAACGGGCTCAAGATTGAAGATAGACTTGAAGGTGCTTCCAACTTCACCTCTTGGAAGTTTAGAGTATTGCTTGCATTGGAACAAAATGAGATTGATGAGTTCATGAGAAGTTCCCAAATCTTCTGATGAAAATAAGAAGCCTCAATGGAAGAAGAATGGCACTAAGGTGAAGAAGATTTTGGTTGACTCTGTGAAGGACCGCCTTGTGCCGATTATCTCCAAGTTGAAGATAGCAAGAGAAATGTTTAAGACCTTGGATGAAATGTATGAAATCAATAATACTAGCAGAGCTCTTGTATTGAGGCAACAACTTCATCATGTTAAGATGGCGAAAGGATATTTTTTCATCTCCTTCTTCATGAAGATCACCGAGTTGAGAGATCAACTCTCTACCATTGGGCATATGGTTGATGATAAGGATTTGGTTATGTTGGCACTTAATGGTCTTCCTCAATCTTGGGAGCCATTCATCCAAGGCATCAGTGGGAGATCAAAACTACCTAAGTTTGATTGCTTGAGGGTAGATTGCATTCAAGAAGAATCTAGATTGGCTACAAGAGGCAATGGGAAAAGTTCTCCAATGAAGAGATTCATGTACTTTCCGCTCAATCTTCTAAAAAGAAAGAAAGAGAAGGGAAGAAAGGAAACTTCAAGAGGAACAAAGATAGAAGATCAGATGGTGCTCCTGTATCCAAGAAGAAGAAGGATCTTTCCCACTTACAGTGCTTCAGATGTGACAATTTTGGTCACTATGCAAAAGACTATCCAACTAGACCTCAACAACATGCTTCAGTTGCGGATGTGGGTGAGATCTCTCCTTAGAAGGATTCAAGTGGGTTCCTATTCTATTCTTCCGTATCAAGCAATGTTCCAATGAATAGAAACACTTGGTTGATTGATAGTGGTGCCTCCTGTCACATTACTAGTTTTAGACAACATCTTTCAGATTTGGTGGAGAAAGATACAAGTGTTCAAGTCATAATATGAGATGATGCATGCTATTCGGTGAAAGGTGTTGGAACCTCCTCTCTTCACTTAGATTCTAGTATCTCTCTTCAGTTGAGTGATGTAATATTCATACTAGGCATCAAGAGGAACCTTGTCTCTATTTCAGCCTTGGAGCACAAGGGATATCAAGTTGCATTCTTTGAAGGAAAATTTCTTGCATGGCCGAAGAACTCTAGCATCAAGTCAACATGAGTGATTGGTGTTTGGAAAGAATGTCTCTACATACTTTTCACTCATCCACTACATGATTTGTTGCATGATTCTTCAAGTATGTGTGAGCTTTGGCATAAAATATTTTCTCACCTTCACTTTAAAGCACTTCCAACCATGGAGAAGATGGTCACTGGCATTCCTAAACTCAGCTAGGAGCATGAAGGTACTTTTTGAGGATGCGCTTTGGGTAGGAATACTAAAGGATCTTTTCATAGTAGTGAAAGTAGATCTAAATGCATTCTAGATCTTGTTCATTCTGATTTGTGTGGTCCAATGTCTGTTGCTTCTTTGAGTGGTTTCTTGTATTATGTAATTTTCATTGATGACTACTCTAGAAAGACTTGGATTTATTTCTTAAAGACTAAAGAATCTGTGGAAGTACTTGAGAGATTCAAGGAATTTAATGCTCAAGTAGAGAAATTTTCTGAGAAGAGGATCAAAGTTTTGATATTTGACAACAGAGGAGAATACATCTCTGGAAGCTTTCTTAACTTTGGTGTTGAGGCAGGAATTAAGAGGGAGTTTTGTGTTCCCTACAATCCACAGCAAAATAGTGTAGCAGAAAGGAAGAACATATCCATCATAGAAGTAGCTAAAGCCATGATCCATGATCAAGATCTGCAAACCTTCCTTTGGGCTAAGGCATCTAGGATATCTGTGTATGTTCAGAATCAGAGCCCTCATCGGATCTTGGAGAACATGACTCCTGAAGAATCTTTCAAAGGTGTGAAACCTGAAGTTAGCCATTTGAGAATCTTTGGTTGTCCTGTGTATGTTCATGTGCCTAAAGATAAAAGGACTAAGTTGGAACCATCTAGCAAGAAGGGAATATTTTTGGGCTACAGTGAGTCTTCAAAAGCCTACAAAATTTACATTCTAGGTTAGAAACTAATAGAGTTAAGCAGGGATATTACATTTGAAGAGGATGTTGCATTCAAGAGATCTAAAGGCTCTCTCATGGAGATAGATAATGAAGACCATGAGTCTCCTCAGGACATGGAAGTTGACCATACTCCTGAGATTTTGAGGGAGTCTCCTGAACTAGAAGAAGATGGTGATCCAGTTGAGCCCTTGGAACCTATTGATGGGCCTAGAGACATTGTTATTGGGTGAAAGAGAACTCTATGGGCTAGGGAAACAATGCAAGAGGTAGAAAAGTTCGTATCCCCTAGAGGAACATTCAGAGAAAGTAAAAGATCACAAAAGTTTTCAAGTTATATTACATTGATGAGTCAAATTATTGAATCTGAGCCTTCCAGTGTTGAGGAAGCTACAAGTCAGCAAGTATGGAGAGATGCTATGGCCGAAGAGTATCAATCCATCCTTAAGAACGATGTTTGGGACATAATACCTAGACCAGAAGGAAAATATCTTATATCTTCTAAGTGGCTATCCAAGATCAAGCATGCCGCTGATGGAAGCATTGAGAAGTACAAGGCTAGATTTGTGGCTATGGGATTCTCTTAAAAAGAGGGAATAGACTATGAGGAAACATTTGCTCCAGTTGCTCATTATACCTCCATCAAGTCTATCATTACTATTGCAGTGTCTAAAGGATGGACGTTACACCAAATGGACATGAAGACAACATTCCTAAATGGTGTAATTGAAGAAGAGGTATACATTAAGCAACCTGATGGTTTTGAAGTTCATGGGAAGGAGTCTCATGTTTGTATATTGAAGAAGGCTTTGTATGGCCTTAAGCAGGCTCCTCACGCTTGGTATGAGAGAATTGATAGATACTTGTTGAGCTTGGGTTTCTCCAAGAATGATGTTGATTCAAACCTATACTTCAAGGTAATTGATGGCCAAGCATTGATCTTGGTCCTTTATGTTGATGATCTATTTATTACTAAAGAAGAACACCTCATTATCAAATGCAAGGAGTTGGCTTCTGAATTTGAAATGAAGGATCTTAAGTACATGCATTACTTCCTTAGTTTAGAAGTATGGCAGAGGCCTAATGAGATCATTCTGAGTCAAGGGAAGTATACAATAGACATATTCAAGAGATTTGGTATGATGGATTGAAAATCCATGTCTACATCTATGGAAACTAATTTTTCAGAAGCTAAAGGAGGCTACAGCTAGTTCAGATCTGGTGGATCCTACTATGTACAGGCAGTTGAATGGATCGTTGATGTATCTAGTCAATACTAGACCAAATATTTGCTATGTAGTGAGTGCACTTAGTCAGATCATGTGCAAACTAAGGAAAATACACCTAGTTGTAGCATAGCATATTCTAAGATACTTGTGTGGCACAGTTGGGTATGGCTTGAGATATTCTTTTGGTGTGAACTTGAAACTGCATGGATATTTCAATTCTGATTGGGTAGGATGTGTTGCTGATCGAAAGAGCACCTCTGGATGTTGTTTCAGTTTGGGGTTTGTAATGATTTCATGGTGTAGCAGGAAGCAGTCTTTAGTGGTTCTGAGCACCGTAGAGGCTGAGTAGATTGCAGCTTGTGTGGTAGCTCAAGAAGTAGTGTGGATTTGGAAGCTCCTTGCAAGATTGTTTGGACAATCATTGGAGCCGACTATCATTCATTGTGATAATCAAAGCTGTGTGAAGATTTATGTCAATCTAGTGTTTCATGATAGAACAAAACATGTTGAGATCAAATACCACTATATTAGAGATATGGTATTGAGGAAAGCTATCCAGTTGAAGTACATTAGCATTGATGAGAAGACAACCAAAATTATCACCATGCCTCTCTCCAGAGTAAAGTTTTTGTAGTTTCGAGACAAGCTTGGAATTGTGGAGAATGAAGCCCTAGCTGAGAGGGAGACTCAACTTTAGTGATCTTCTATGATTTTCTTTAATGCATTTTTCTCTGTGAGAGAAATTTGAGGTGTAAGCCCTTGTTAATGCATCTTTCTCTTTGAGAGAAATTTGAGGTGTAAGCCCTTATTTAATGCATCTTTCTTTGTGAGAGAAATTTGAGGTGAAAGCCCTTGTTTCCACCATCTGGGAGTAGCCATGGTGGATGTCATGTTGAGTGACTCCATGAAAACATCACATCAAGAGACTTCATGATGATTTCTTTGTACTTGTGTTTATCCACCCTTTGGGAGTAGCCATGGTGGACATCATGATGAGATGGTGACATCACATTGAGTGATTATGTGATGGGAACTTGTGCACATATGCTTTACCATACATGGGAGTAGCCATGATGGTTGATATCACGTTGAGTGACTCTGCGATGAGCTCTTTCCACATATGGGTGTAGCCATTATGGATGTCGTGTTGAGTGACTCCATGACATTGGATAACTGGAAGTATTCCTCCCTAGCTCAGAGGGAGTGTTGATGATAGCAGCATTAGGCTTCTACTTCCAGCCCCAATTTTTTGTATAAATTAAATTTGTAACCTATTGACTATTTAATTTATTAAGGTGACTATTGGTGAAGAGGCACTTCACCTTGTATATCATATAATATTTAATTATTGTTAAATAATTAAATGTGGCCGACTTGTTCTCATCTGCCACCTTTGAAGAGACACGATTTTTATTAAGGTCGACCTCCTTGTCTTGAAGGGACGTGATCCTTCTCTCTCTTGTATATATATGCATTGCTATTTGGTCATTCACATTCATTCATTATCACATTCATCTTTCATAGTGCAAGTTCATAGAGAAGTGCGATTTCCTTCAAAGAGTAGATCGAAGTTGCTTAAGGAGGCCGTAGTTCTATCTTCAAGAAGGGCAATATTATATTCAGATATTGCATCAAGTTTTAGTGCTATTTTATGGCCTTGTAATCGGTCTCATTGTAAAGATCATTGTTGTTTGATATTCAATATATAAGTGATATATTATTGCTGGGTTTTTCTCCCTCAAGTAGAGGGTTTTCCCAGGGTTTATGTTGTGTCTATTTGTTTGAATTTGAATTAAAATCTGATTATTTATATCTAATCCTAAAACTAACATGGATCACTTCCAAGATCTAAACTACTACGAATGCATCTACAATATGCAAAAAATATAGTTCCAATGAAGCTCAAAACATTGAATTAACACACTTCATACTACTCTTCTCTAACACTCCTCTACTCTGCATTCACATCACAGTCATGCTATGTTTTTTAGGAATTCACACAAATAACTTAAATATCCATCATCATCCTCCAAGATCAAAATTATCTTATACTTATACCCATTACATTCAAAAACACCTGCAACATGTCAAATAGTTCAGCCTAATTAGATGTATTGTGCATAACATAACTTGTTGGCTCAAGATCAAACTATACATGCTTTACCAAAACTTGTAACACTTCCAAATAGGTCAACATAGACCTATAATAGATCCTACATAACCAATCAACACTTCGTTTAACTACACACAAAAAAATTATTAGGTCAGCACCGCTGGTGAGACAACACCAAGTTCACCAACAAATTATCCACAAACTGACTCGCAGACCTCTAAAATACATACCACTTGGAATACACACCGTTCTGACACTTGTAAACACTCCCACAAATCTACATAACCAAATATTGTTCTATGGAGGAATGCAAACCAATCCAAATAGGTACTCTGTATTGGAAAACACTGTCACTAGGATACTCGATATACTATCACTCATAACTATGACACCAGAAGGAAAAACAACATGAAACTTTAGATTTAGACTCCTCTTACATCAAAAAAACTTTCCTTAGAACTGCAAACCAAAATACTTCAAGGTAGATCAATGCAAACCAAAAACTAGATGCATAGAGCATTGAAAACTAATGTTATGGATTTAGTCAGATATTCAACATATCCTCTTGAATGAAATAATCCAACCACTGACTTCTATCCTCTGAAACTAGTTCCTTACAAGCTTTCCAAGGTTTTGCAAAAACCGGGTCTTCCTCGTACAAGTTCTTCAATTCATCAAAGCCTAATACCTCCACTTTCATCTCTGACAATAAATTCCTTCTCCTACTCAAGGCATCAACAAATCTATTCGACTTTCCACTCCTATGTGTCAAAACAAAATTATAGCTCTACAATAATTCTACCCATCTCATGTGTCTTTGATTTAACTTATCCTGACTATTCAAATATTGCAATGCTTGATGATCCGTATACAACACAAACCCCTTAGGCAACAAATAATGTCTCCACTTTTTCAAGGCTTGAACTATGGTGTAAAAATCCTGATCATACACTGAATACCTTCTCCTAGCATCATTTAACTTCTCACCGAAATAAGCTACTAGTCTTCCTTCTTGACTCAACACTGCTCCTATTGCATTTCCACTTGCATCACAGTCTACTTGAAATACCTTACTAAAATATGGAAAATCCAACATAGGCTGCTCAATCACCTTCTATTTCAACAGCTCAAAACTATGATCTGCTCTAGATGTCCACTTAAAATCCTTCTTATCTCCTCTCATTGTTTCTATCATAGGACTACAAATAGAACTGAAATTCCTAATGAACTTCTAGTAGAAACTATCCAATCCATGAAATGATCTTACCTCTCCAATGCTATCTAGTGTAGGCCACTCAAAAATTTCTCTTACCTTCTTAGGATCCATCTTCAACCCATCCACATATATCACAAATCCTAGATATACCAATTCTTCCTTCATGAATCTACACTTCTTAATGTTTATCAACAACTGCTCTTCTCTCAACCTCTGCAAAATTTGTCTTATATTCAACAAATGTTCTTCTCTACTCTTACTGAAAATCAAGATGTCATCCAAATAAACAATCACAAACTTACCCAAAAATTTCTTTAATACCTCATTCATCAGCCTCATGAAAGTACTAGGTGCATTTGTCAATCCAAAAGGCATCACCAACCACTCATACAATCCTTCATTTGTCTTGAATGCTATTTTCCATTCATCCGCTTCTCTGATTCTGATATGATGATATCCACTCTTCAAATCTATCTTTGTAAATTATTTAGTTCCACTCAAACAATCCATAATGTCATCCATCCGGGGCAAAGGAAATATATACTTCATGGTGATCTTGTTTATGGTTCTAGAATCTATACACATCCTCCATTCTTCATCTTTCTTAGGTGCTAACACAATAGGTATTGCACATGGAATTAAGCTTTCTCTGATCAAACCCTTCCTCAACAATTCTTGCAGCTGTCTATTCAACTCCTCATTCTCTGTCGATGTCATCTAGTGTGCTGCTTTATTAGGCAAATTAGCTCTAGGAATCGGATCCATACAGTGACTAATACTCTAAAATGATCTCCTCATATTCTGTCAACAACTCCTTTATCTCTTTCGGGTGTTCTTCTACATTCTTCAAATCTTCAGCCTTCTTAGGAACTAAGGCATAACACACATTCTCATGTCTCAATCCATCAAGGAATCTCCTTCCATCAACTAGACAAACCCTAGCATTCATACAAACCTCAACTTTAGGAACATCTTCCAATGGAAACAAAGTCTACTTCATCCCATTAGCAACAATGGTATATATATTCTTCTTTCCATCATGAATAGCCTGTCTATCATACTACCAAGGCCTTCCCAACAAAACATGGCATATATCCATAGGCATGATATCACACAAAACTTCATCATGATAATTCCCTATCTTCAATTTCACCAAACATTGTTCACTTACGAGTATCTTATGCTCATCTTGAATCCAAGCTATCTGAGCTTCCACTATCAACAATCACCTTGCAACATTTACCAGCTACCTTGCATCTGGTTTGAAACAAATTCTTTCTCTGCAATGGCTCCTTCTCCAACTCACTTTGACACAATACTCTTCTATTTACCAACACTTCTCCTTCTTCCAGTTTATTAGATGATCTAGCATGATCCTCCTCAACAAAGGCTATTCTTCTATTATTTTCTGTCTTCCTACTTGTCTCTCCTTGATTGCATTCAAATGCTCTATGTCCTTCTCCACCACATTTATAACAAGTTCCCTTGAATGTTCTTTTCTCCCGTCCTCTATCATCTCTTCTATAACCTTCATTCCGGTAACCACCATATCTTGCTCTTCTATAAGAGTTTCCATCACCTCTATGGTATGAATTTTCATTCTTACTAACCTCCTTATCCTTATTCTGATATGGGAAAGATCCTCTTCCTCCTCCAATAAAAGTTCTTCCTCTTTGAAATCTTCCACCTCTTCATCTTTGTCTTTGCTCATGTCTTTTATTCAACTTCTCTTCTGCCTTTAGGGAACATTGATATGCCTCTTCCACACTCTGCAACTTAATCAAACTAATCTCATCCTGTATAGATGACCTCAAACCATTCATATATCTGGCTACTTGCTCGATCTCATCCTCTAAATGTCTAGGTCTAATATTAAACTTATAGAACTCTTTAGTATACTCTGTCACACTTGACTCCTTCTACTTCAAATTTTGCAACTTTCAGAACAAACTAATCTGATAATCTGTAGGCATAAACTTTATCTTCAACTTATTCACCATCCAATCCCATGATTTTATCTTTTCTTTTCCTCTTCTTTATCTATCTATCTACAAATGTTCCCACCAAAGGGATGCATATCCTCTCAAATTTGTGCAAGAAAAATTTACCTTCTTATCTTTAGTGGTACCTTCAAATTCAAAATACTTTTCCATCTCTGTAATCCAATCAAGCAATTCTTTTGAATCCAACTTACCATTATAATCTGGTGGATTGAAATGTGGCCTAGTATTTTCTCTAGTTAGGGCTCTTATGAACCTCTCTTCTTCCTGATCTAGCCCAGGTTGCTCTTCTCTTCCTCTTTCTTCCTATACTTCTACCTCTTCATCACTCACACCATCAATTGGTCAACCTCTCCTTTGGGCCATTTCAACTGCATCTAATATGGCAGTAATTCCTCTTACCATCTCCATTAAAGCTTGGTTTGCATTTCCACACGCTCCATTTCCTCTAACATTTCTTCTTCCCGCCATCTTTACACAAGTACTATGTAGCTATAGGTTGGATCCTCAATCTGCCACCCCACAACAAATCTTCAATAGGACTGTGTGAATTCTAGTGACCTCACATGGATTGAATCTTGCTCTGATACAAATCTGGGACAACCATGGTAGGAGGGTCCTCAAAGAGAACAATCAAGATAGTGCAACAAGAGTAACAAAAAAAAAGCAACACAAAATATGGAGGCAAATGTAGATGCAAATATTCTCATTAACAAAAATATCAGTTACAATCGGCTGACAACATCTGGGCTTACAGATTCGGCTCACAGGCTTGATAACACATGTTAAAAAATACAACATTCCAATATGCTCCTATATGTGAGCTGAAATCTTACAATTCGGATCAAGAACTTATCTACTTACTATTTACTACTTTTCTGATGATTTATTATAATCTTTATATCATATCTGCAGGTCTAGAAACATCTGCGTTAGCCAATGATCATCACAATCTCCTATGAAAGAATATGTAACATGTGCATGAATAGGTTGACCTCAAATTTGAATTACTCCTTGGTGAATGCATAGGATGAAGTGTGGACCTATATTTAAGGTCAGGGTCACTCCATGGAACATTTAAAATCACACCATTAAGATTTGCAAGTCATGGGAACGATCCTCCAGCGATCAAATTAGCCACTCACTTTGAAAATTATTCTGGTGCCGGTTCAAGAAACTGCCGTGAAATCCAGAATCGATAACTTTCCAGAAAAATATCCAATCATGCTCAAATCTTGGAATAAGGAGAATGAACATGTCCGTGATGTAAACTAAGATCCATAGGGTCTGGTGAGAAAATATGGTGAATCCACCAACATGAACTAAGCAAGAATTGAATAAGAAAAAAATTGAAAGAAAATATTTTTGGTTGATGCAAGATTGCCAAGAACCAAGGATGCTCCTGCATCACTATTCGGGGTCATACCCAACTCCTTTACAAAATTTGTAATCTTCTCAATAGTCTCATTCCTTAGCCTCTCAATATCATCTTTGTCTTGGCTCATCAATGTAGTGACCCTTTTTTTGGTTTTAAAATCTTTGTTGTAAACTTAAGCTAATCTTTCCTTATTCTCATCTAAGAGGGGGGCACTAATCTCTTCCAAAGTAGATGCCCTCATTCTAGCATTTTCATCAAATTCATTTTATCTTCTTGCATATAATACTCATTTTAGATATTCAAGTAGTTGATCTCCTATGTCTTTCATGTTCACACTAAGAGCAATCATATACCTTACAATAAATTCTTCAATTATAGATTTTTCTGCATCATTTGCATCAAGGTACAATGCAACAATCTCCTCAAGATTTCTATTCTTTGCTATGCTGCTCACTAAAGCTTCAACCTTCATCGAACTATGTTTATGAACTGGAGGGGTCTTTTCCTTTCTTTTCTTTTCCCGTTTTTATTTCTTTCCGGACTTTATTTCTTTCCCCCTTACATGGATTGTAAATCCCTTTTTCTCTTTTTCCACCTCATCTTCACTATCTATGTCCATAATGTCAACTTTCACTTTCTTTGCACTTGTCTCTACTTGAGAGACTCCGGATTTTTTTTCTTCTTATGAGAGGTTGTTCTTCTACCTCTTCTTCTTTTTCATCAACAATCAAGTTCTTTTCTCTTGTAGCCTTGACCTTCACTCTTCTCTTCATAGGGCCTATTTTTTGCTTTGTTGAGGCATCCTTTTCTTTCAAAGGCACATTCTACTATTTTTCCAGAGCATTGGTTGGATCCTTTCTCTTAGTTCCACTAGCATATGGAAAATCCCTAGAGTACTTGGGAGAAATTGGAGAGGGGGTATATGTTCTACTAGATCTTCTTAGAACTACTAGATGCACTTTACAAAGAGCTAGATATTCCTTTGGCTTTCTGCACTTGCTCCTTTCTTAGGCCCATTTCCTCTGCAAACTATGTAGTCATCTTCTCAATTATTTTCTTTATCTAGATTTTTTTCTTTGCTCCATGTGCACTTCCATATTATTATCTTCATATGTTCTATATCTTCCCTTAGAGGTGTCTCTAGGTTTTCTCAACATATGGTCAGCCAGACCAACAAGTACATTCTCTGTAACATCATATCCCATTTCTAGGATCCACATAGTCCTAGGTTCAACAACCTCCATTATGCAGCAATCCTTACTCACCATGAAGATAATATCATTTTTTATGTTTTTCCACCACACTCTTCAAGATCCTCTCTCTAGCTTGCATATTCTATTGAAATGTTTTGAAGAAACCCCATAATGCAATCTCCTATTCTTTTGAATCACCTAACCTCATTAGGTGGTCTTTGATATGATGTGCCACTAGTCTATCCTTTAACCACACCATGTTCCTCATTCTAGGAACATCATTTAGAAAGTAGAATAACAAACAAATGATCAAAGTACCAAATTTGAAAGGGTATCAAGAGTCTTTAGTCTTTTACAAGTTCTCGAAAAGCTATGATCTAAGTAGTTCACACATCATAATTTGCTCCCTTTTGGGTAAAAGCACAATAGTGTGTCACACTTTCAGGAAAATAAATAGTTCTGAGCAAACTATTTTCGGTTGGAAGATATTCAGCCGAGTGGCTTTCAGCTCAAACCACATGACATCGATGTGGCGGGTACCTTTTTGGCTGAAGAGGTTTCAACCGAAAGTTACTCGGCCGAATACACCCGATCAAAAACTTGAAATAGTGAACGTATTTGGTATATATAGCTTGAAAATATTGAGAAATTTTTGGCCGAGTATGTTTCTGCTGAAACATGCTCGATCAAAACATACTTGGGTGAGCATGTCTAGTTGGCATCCTACTTGGCAGCCAACTCACCCATTTTTAGAATTTTCTAAAACATTCAACTTTGGCAGAGTATTTCTCTAGACAGAATTATTTTTCTGCAAAAAAGAAAAATACCCTTTTGTAGAGCTCAAAGTGGTGAATCCATATATATATATATATATATTTAATATTTTGATTAGTTTTAATATATTTTATTTTTAAAATAATGCAAGTAGGTTGTTAAAATTAAAAAAGAGTCTGATTAGAAATTAAAAAAAATAGTAAAAAATATTTCTTTTTTATAAAAATTATATGAGGCACAAGAGGAGAGAGTCTTCTTCAAAAGGGTATAATTTGTTTTTTGAAAATGATTAAAAAAATTGACAATAGTTGATGGCCTGTGAAAACTATCAAAGTCTGACAAGTCTGACTTTAAAATGTTATTACGAGAAAAATATACATCAAAATTTGATTTTTTTTCCATGCACAAGATATTGAAGTTACCTATTTGGAGAAAAAAAATTAGGGAGAAATGAAGTTTTTTTCAATTTGTTTCTTGACGACTTGTGAAGTCACTCTTTTCTGAAATTTTTAGCAGTCCAAAATCTATCCTTAAATTGATAAAAACATAATGAAATTTTTTTTTTTTAAATTTTGAAAAATTATAGGAATAAACTTCATCAAAAGTTCTACATTTCATTAGTTTACACCATTTTGAAATTCAAAACATAAAGACCACTTTTATGTGGTCAAAGTTCAGAATTTTTTTTTGCTGTTGGTTGATTCCTTTATAAAGTGTGACATAGGTTTGTGCTTTTACCCTTCTTAACCATCCCATATGCAGTGTTGATGGTAGTTGTAGACATTAAATTTTCTTTGTTAGTGAAATATATCTTGTAACCTATCATCATAGAGGCATACTTAACTACCAGATCTCTTATGTATTTAATTTTTAGAGATCTCGTCATATTTTGCACTTGTTAATTCTATTACCACTTCATTCTTTATTAACTTGAGTGATGGAACTGGTTTGGTTGAGCATAATCTCGTAATAGACCTAATAGCCTCCTTGTTTATCAAATGCAATATGTACAACTAGAGGAATATGACACGAATCTTGCTCAGGGTGTATCTTACCCACTCATCAACATAACAAAATTTTGTGAAATTATTCCAAATATCTAGGTTTTTCTTCGCTAGGATCTCAAACCCAAGTTTCAACTCAAATTGGTCTCCAATGAGTTCATTAAACCACACATCACCCAGCTTTGAGTGATTGTACTCCTCCAACTTAGCATGTATGTAAATTCTTACATCCTCAGTATGAAGCAAACCATATGGAATGTGCAAGAAAGCTCCCTCCAAATCCATCTCCATTGATTTATCAGGGTTCCATTTGAATTTTGGATGGGGTCAGTCCAAAACCTCTACAACTTATGGGTTATATATTTTGTAACAAATTGAAAGAACTTCCAAACCTTAGGGAAAATAGAAATTGTAAATATGTTTCAATTGTTGTCGGTTAGGGTTTTGTGCACAAGAACTCTAAATCATTTTAATTTGATCCTTGTCTGCTCTTCTTGAATGCTCATTTGCTAATGATATTTTCTGAAGTGAAATTACTTATAAACCATTTAGGAATTAAACTAATTCTTATTGAATGTTTGATTTGATAAAGCTTATGAACCCCAACTATGATGCACAATTACCTTGAATTGCTCCATAAACTTTTGCATCTTGATATTTTCCACCCGTGTTTTCTCCAATAGGTCAAGCATATTTACCTACACCTCATATCCATGTATTGAAGGAATCAATACCATATCTTTGGCAGAGGCTTAAAGATTTTATGTTCGAACTCCCCCTGAGCCAAAACTCTTAACTTAGTTTCTAGAGGAAACATCTGCACTAGAGGCTATAACAAACTTAAGCTTAATCTCATTCTCCTCTTTCTTTTTCTAGATCTTGTTAATCTCTTTCTTCACTTCTTCCAGATCAAATTTTTTCATTGGATCATTCTTCTTTACTAGATTATTCTTCTTCACATTCTTGCTTCTACAAAATCTAGCTATATGTCCAGGTTTATTGCAATTATGACAAGTGAAAACATTTTGAACAAGCTTAATTCCACCCATTTTAGATTTGCATTGATTAGGTTTTATGCCCAAATCTATTGCATGTATAACAATAGCCATTGAAAGATTTAAACCTCATACCATTGTTTTAAACATTCATTATTTAATTTTTGCACTGACTAGCCTTATTCACCAAATCTATTACATATAAAGCACTAATTAGGAAATGATTGAACATTATGATTCATTTTTCTTCTACATTCTACAATCTTATGTCCAAAATTATTGCAGGAATAACAATAAGCAATAAAAGATGGGTACCTTTGTGCATTTTGTTGTATGACATGTGGTCTTTTGAAGTCTTTCCTTTGATTCTAGACATTCTTTCCATTGCTCTTCTTGTCCTCAATCTTCTTTTGTTCATTTTTCTTCTTTTCAGCACTTGGTATATGCTCTTCCTTTGAAATTTCTCCTTTTTCAAACCCTAATCCACCTCTATCTTTAGAATTATTCTAATTTGCAATAATTTCATCAAGCATTGTAGAGATCATCTTGAATTTATCTTCTTGATTATTTGCTTTCTCCAGATCTAATATCAAGCTCACAACTTCTTCTTCAAGTTTTGAACATTCTTTAGATTTTATTTTCACCTCAACATTTAGGCATTATTCAACTCTTTTTCCTTCTTCAACTTACACTTTTAGATTGGTAATTGTTTTATTTTCTTGCTTCAATTGCTCATTAACCTCCTTATGTCTTTCTCTAAATTTCTTGATCTTCTCCCTCATTTTTTTGATACATTCATCTAATTCCTTGACATTTTCCTTCAGATATTTGTTCTCACTTTCAGTTCTTTCTAGATCTTCAAGGGCCATTGTTGACAACACATGCTCAAATCACATGACAGGTGATAAGAGTAAGTTTGTTAAACTTGAGAAGTTTGAAGGTGGTCTTGTTAAGTTTGGAGATGATACTTTTGCTAAGATATGTGGAAAAAGCTAAATCATTTTTTATGGAAATTATATAACAGATTTTTTTGTTTATGTTAATGGTCTCCCACATAATATTTTAAGTGTAGAAAAAATGTGTAGCAAAGGATATAATCTTGTATTTCAAGATGGTGGTTGTGAGATCAAAAAAGGCTCTGAAACTCTGGTTGCTACAAGAAAGAAAAATTGAAATGATTATTAGCTTAAGGGTGCTAATGGTATGTGCTTTATGACTTAAATCAATGAAAGTTGGCTATGGCATAGAAGAATGTGTCACATAAATTTTGATAAAAGAAAGATGTGAGAGATCTGTCAAATATTATAAATTATATTAATAAAGCTTATAAGGAATGCCATGTTGGGAAGAAAATAAGAAAGAGGTTCAATTTCAAAGAATATTCCATCGCAAGACCTTTGGAGTTGGTGCATGTAGACCTTTGTGGACCTACACGAATAAGAAGTTTTCAAGGTGATAGGTATTTCATGTTATTGATTGATGATTACTCTAGAATGACTTGGGTGACTTTTCTCAAAGAAAAATTAGAAGCTCTAGATAAGTTTAAGGCATTTAAAGCTATGGTTGAGAATGAAATGGATATGAAAGTTATCAAATTTTTAAGATCTAAAAGAGGTGGAGATTTCAGCTCCAATGAGTTTAATAGTTTTTGTGAAGATCATGGAATAAAGAGACATTTTTCAGCTCCTAGGACTCCTCAGTAGAATAGAGTGGTGGAAAAGAAGAATAGGATAGTTAAGGAAGCAACAAGGACAATAATGAAGGAAGCAAATCTATTGGATGCCTATTGGAGAGAAGTAATTCATACTGCAGTGTATATACTTAATAGAGTGCAAGGAAGGAAAAACCGTTCAAAGAATCCCTATGAGATGTGGTATGGAAGAACTACTTTCAAGTATTTCAGAGTGTTTGGAAGCAAGTTCTATATCAAAAGAGATGAATAAAACTTAGGAAAATTTGATGCAAGATCTGATGAAGGAATCTACCATGGATACTCTACAAAGAGCAAGGCTTACTAGAGCCACAACAAGAGGCTAAAAGGATTGTTGAAAGTGCAAGTGTCAAAGTAGATGAAGACTTACATAAAAGCTTAGTGATGATAGAAGGATATGAATCAAATGAGTCCTCTTGTAGAAAATAAGAGAAAGATGATGGTAAGGAAAAAGAAGTGCAGGTTGAAGAGGAAGAAGGTCTAGAAAGGATCCCTAAGACCCCTAAGTATGTGTAAAAGAATCATTTTGAAGATTAGATCATTGGTGACAAAAGAAAAGGTGTACTAACAAGAAGAAAGGTTGCTATGATAGAAGAATAAGTAAATTTATGTTTACTTTCCAAAGTTGAACCTAAGATAGTGATTGAGGAATGCAAAGATGAATTTTGGATGAAAGCTATGGAAGAAGAACTGATGCAGATTGAGAAGAACTAGACTTGGGAACTTGTCCCAAGATTAGTGAACAAGAATTTTATTGGAACTAAATGGGTGTTCCGAAACAAGCTGAATGAGAATGGAGAAGTTGTTAGGAACAAGGTAAGGCTTGTGTGTAAATGATACCCACAAGTAGAAGGAATAGACTTTGAATGTAGACATTTTCAATGGTTGCAAGGATGGAGGCCATTAGGATGTTTTTGGCTTTTGTAGCACATAAGAATTTCAAAGTTTATCAGATGGATGCGATGTATGCATTATTGAACGGTGAGTTGGAAGAAGAGGTATACATTGAACACCCAAGAGGTTTTCAGTTGTTAGAAGATCCTAATATGGTTCACAGATTGAAGAAGGAATTATATGGACTCAAGCAAGCTCCCAAATCTTGGTATGCAAGATTAGATAGGTACTTTTTGAAATAGGGATTCAATAAAGGTACCACAAATAACAATGTTTATTGTAAAATTGAAAAAGATCAAATCTTGATCGTGGTTGTGTATGTTGATGAGATAAGTTTTGGAGGAAATGAAGTAATGTGAAAAATGTTTGCAGAATAGATGCATAATGAGTTGTAAATGTCAATGTTTGGAGAGATGAATTTCTTCCTTGAACTACAAATCAATCAGATAGAAAAAGATATATTCATATCATAGTCAAAGTATGTTAAGGAAATGCTGAAAAAGTTTAGAATGGAAGACTCTAAACCAGTATGTACTCCTATGGTTATTGGTTGCAAGCTGAGTAAGAATGAAGAATCTCCTAAAGCTAATCAAAGAAAGTACAAATAATTGATTGGTGGACTGCTATACCTAATTGCTACTAGACCATATATTGTGCATGCAGTTTGTCTTGTGGGTAGATTTCAAGAAAATCCTAGAGAGTCACATGTGTAGTAGTAAAAATAATATTCAGATAAGTGAAAGACACTCCAAAATATAGTTGATGGTATCCCAAGGATACTGATTTCTCTCTAAGTGCTTATACGATGCAAATTAGGCAGGTCGTGTGGATGATAGAAGTACTTGAGTGGTGGTGCTTTATTTCTTGGAAGGAGGTTGGTATCTTGGCTAAGTAAGAAGAAGGATTTAGTGTCATTTTCTAATGCAGAGGTAGAATGCATTATTGAAGCATCATGCTGCACACAAGTGTTGTGAATGAAACAAACCTTGAAGGATATTAGAGTTTCATATGATGAACCAATTTCTATCTTATGTGACAATACAAGTGCTATCAATATTTCAAATAATCTGGTAATGCATTCAAGGAAAAAGCATATCTGAATCTAATATCACTTTCTAAGAGAAAATGTTATAGAGAATGAGGTGAAGTTGGAGTACGTGCCTACTAAAGATCAAGTTGTAGATATCTTCACAAAGGCTCTTCCTAAGGATACTTTTGAGTATCTCCAGGAGAAGTTAGGGGTTATTTCCCCTCCTTTCAATTAGATGCATAAGATTATGCATAAGTCCAATGGACTTCAAGATTCATTCCTTGTTCTGTATTGATGTTGGTGGCTACCTCTCAAGGGGAGTAGGTAGTGGCATTGTTGGTTGTTTTTGTCAGGGTAAGTGTTTTCATTGTGTTGTATGTTGGTGCTATAAAAGGAAGTGAAAAATGATGTTACAAAGTAGTTGTTGTCCCTTATAAGCATGGGAGAGAAAGTATATGTGATTGATGTTAAAGGGGAAGCAAAGAAAAGAAGACATGTGTTACCCTTTGGCATTGATGTCAAAGGGGGAGAGAAAGTTAACTAAAAAAAAGTATGAAGAAAGGGGGAGAAAAGTCCTGTAAAAGAGAAAGTGTTGGAAATAGTTGATTCTTGTGTAAGGGGGAGTAGTGTGCACTAATGTATAGTATATGTTGTTGATTAGAGTTACTAGTTGTTGATGGTTTGTCATATCATGTGTTGCCATCAATGACAAAGGGGGATATTTTTGGAAGTTTGTGTTGTCATTGATGCCAATAGATCTTTGTTGTTGCATTAATGCCAACCTTTGGAAATGCTTTGATTGGTTGCATTAGGTTGTCATTAGTATCATCACTAATGTCAACCTTTAGTATTACTTTGATGAGCCTATGTTTGTGGATGTTCAACCTCTTGTGTGGATGAGATGCTGAAAAGGTGTTGCAGATGTTGAGATGGTGTTTGTGGTGCTTGATTTCCAAGTGCTTTTGAGAAAATTTGAATAAAAGAAGAGACAATGTGGTAAACAGTGTTTAGTGTGGCAGAGTAGTGTTCGTTGTTTTGGTCCACATTTATCCTTGATTGAAATTGTTTTGGTGTGGTTAGGATATGTTGATCAAAGGTGTTCAAAGGTGTTACATCCATAGTTTCATATTCTGGATTGTTCAACAAAAGTTGTGTTCACCAGTGTGTGAACTATGATGTAGTGTTATCTGGGAGAAATGGTTTTTCTTCGCATTTCTCTGTGTTGTGGTTTTTGGTTTTGTGGAAGTGTGCTTATATTGTTCATATCTATCTTTAGTTTGAGTTGTTTGAGTTTTGGTACTCCACAAGGTTGGATTCATAAGTTGCAGTGTGTGGAAGGTTAACTGGGTGTACAAAATGAGTATGTTCTTTAGGTGTATGATGTTGCGAAGGATTTATTGGATTTCAAAGTTTTGATGGAATATTCTAGATTGTTTTTATGGGGTGGGTGCAATCCATGAGTTGTCTTTGAATTTGAGGAAGTGTGTACTTAAATGTTTAATGGTGTTAACATAGGTTCGATCGACCTGGGTGTTTACAATAATTACATATATGCTTCAGTGTTTATGGAAACATGGCGAGGTGTGTATATGTGGATTTAGATTTGAGTTAAGGTGTGATGTGGTCCACCTTCATTCCTCTCCATCGTAGGAATGTTTTGGTGCCGAACTAATTTGAATTTGTATGTTTGAGGTGCATAGTTGACCTTGTAGATTGTTTTCAAGGTTGAGGATGGTATATATGTGTGATGGATTGATGAAGTAAGTTTAAGGTGTGTGGTGCCAAGTGTTGATATGTAAAGTATGAAAGTGTGAAATGTAGTGTGAGCTTTAATGCCTAAGACTACTGGAAGTAGTGAGCAGAATGTTTCTACATTCTATAGAGAGAGTGTGAATGTTCTAGTGAAGCAATGGTGGATCTTTTTTGTTGCTCTGAGATGGATTTTTTATTGTAACAATCTTTTGTCTTCTTTTTAATCTGGCAGTGAGCCCTTCTTTCTTTTGGGCAATGAGCCCTCCCATAGTGAGCCTATTGTATTTGATGTTGCAATTACTTTATATTGTGAGCTAATCCTCACCTTTTTTTTTTTTTTCCTTCTTGGGTTTTCCACGTAAATCTAGTGTTCTCATGTGTATGTATGTGTTTGCATTATGGTTTCTTATGTTTATATTCTTTTAATGCATGATAAGGGTTTAAAGGTTGTTAAGGGTTTAAGGATTAATGCAGATCTGAATGTTGATGAAGGTTTTGATGTTTTAATGTACAATTGATTCACCCCCCTCTCAGTTGTCTTATGCATTTAACAAAACATGCAGGTGATTATCTCCTTTTCCTTAAGGAATTTGGGGAAAATTTTAGAAGGACCAAGACTTAATTTTGGACACTCTATCTAATTGTGATGAAATTTTAGCATAGGGCCACCTAGATTTAACACTTAAATACACATGACCATTTGAGTCCCAAACTCAAACAAGTAAATAATTAGTAAGGTGTTTTACTATTTGGTTTCTATGGGGTCTTTTAAAAATTTATGGGTTAATATTCAAGAAATCTTTGAAGAAGCATGAATTTTTTTGATTTTCTTAGTGAACGACAAATGCAACTGTTCCTCTTAGTTAAAAATGTGAAAATGTTGAATGTTTTGTTTAAAGTTTCAAGGAAATTAGACATTCATATAATTGAATGCTCTAGAAAGACAATCCAACATTTTAAAATTGAAGTCATAAAGTTGAAGAAACTAGAAAAGAAATAAAACATCTTATCCAACTAATTCAACTTCCAAAATAAAGATAAAACTAATAATTTTCAAATTATTTAAACTTGAAATAATTGAACTGAAACCTAAAAAACATATTTCACTCTTTTATAAGAGTATATATTAAAATTCTTATTCTATTTTTAAAACTTCTAAACTAAAAATATATATAATTTTTAAAACTTCTAAACTAAAAATATATATATTTCCTTATAAATTGATTTATTATAGATATAAAAAGAAGAGGACCTCGAACACAATATTAAGTCTATCCTTTCTAGAAGTACATTCCCTTTGAAAAACTAAAATTTCATTTCCTTTTCCAAAATGACTTCATTATCACCTATCTCCCGTACAAGAAAAGTCATAAAATATTTATTATATTATCATTTGATTTATGCAAATCATAATGTGGATTTAGAATATTAATTTCATTAGAATATTCATTCAAGATAAGCATGAATGAACAATTTTAATTTGTATTGTCCACATAATATTTGTAATAATAAATGAAATTTGTATTATTTTATGGTAAGTGAAAAGATTAACATAAATCTTCAGTCAATAAAATGAATAAACCTAGATATTGTATGTTTGTTCTTATTCTTTTCACCACATACCACCAAAATTAAAAGTCACGCATTGCAAATTTTTGTTAAAAAAATTCAAAGGGACCATGTGAAAAAGTCCCTTCTTTTAGTACTTCTTTATTTTTATGTTGTTTTATCTTTCACTTTTGTATTTTTCTGCTTTTTTCTTTAGGTTTACTTTTAAATGCTTTCTTTTTAGTTGATTTTTCTTTTTCTTTTTTATTTATCAAAATGAATATTAATTGATTTAAATTTGAGAAAGCAAAGTGAAATAAATTGCAAATAAATAAAAGATAATTAAATTGAAAGTATGAATATTGACTTTGACAAATCAAATTTTAATAAAGTAAATTATAAATAATTAAATTATAGAGATTTTTATTAAAGTAATTTACAATTAAATAAAATATTTAATATTGAGGATTTTTAAAATTTATAATTATAACTTTTCATATTTCAAATTATAGAGGTCTATAAAATGTAGAATTAATTGAGAAAAGTTAAACATAAAGTAGAATAAAACAAAAAAAATAGTGTATATATGAAAAATTAGTGGCACCAATTTCTTGGAAATTAGGTGTGTTGATGTAATGAGAGATGATTTTTGGGAAAAATATATTTGAGTATTTAGAATTCAAAGTCTCCAATGAAAAAGTTAAATCGGTCTCATGACAAATAGTATTCAAATTTGAAATGTACATTATCTAAGACATCCTAAATATCATTTGATCAAGTTGTGTGTATGTGTGTATTCATTTACTCCTTTCAAAATTTTAATTGTTGATAATACAAAAAAATCATAACTACAAAAGGGTTTGACCTTGTATACATATGATTATTAGTGTGTATGAACATATATAATGACAAATTGTAGGGAAATTAGCCAAATGATTATAGCTTTGATGAAGATCCCTTTGACCCTTACTCTAGATATTTCTCTACCACTGTAGACATGTAAAAATGGCTTAACACATATCACACATCTTAAACTGCATTTTTCCATTATCGACATCACTTTCATTATCACTATTGCATTTCGCTTCATTAACATCATTAATCCTATTTTCCTCTATTAATTAAATAATCTCAAATTAGTTAATTAATTCACTATGTCATAACCTAATTTAACCTTATTCCCCCCTGATTAATTAAATAAACAAAAAATATTAAATTATGTCCCTAACATTACTTATTCATCTAAATTAATTAAATTATTATCATTAATTATTTAATTAAGCTACTTTCCTTTCTCCAAATTTGAATAATTAAATCAATTATTCAATTTCCCTAAAATCACTCAACATGGTCAATTAATAAATATACTTTTATTTATTAAAGTCAAATACAACTTGCATGTTCCTCTCAAAGATTAATTAATTATTAAATTAATTAATACATCCTCACATATCTTGATTGAATAAATCATGACTACTGATTTCTCAATCTATTTCCCAATCCCACCGATTATGCTAATCCCACTAAACACTCAATCTGATTTCTTCAATCCTGCTAATCATTCAATCTAAACCCACTGGTTATCCAATTAATTCCCTTGATTGGATCAATCAGATGAGATAATTGATCGATCTATTTCCTCTCAACGATTCTTAATTGTTGATCTTGATCTTTCATTGTTGCATCTTGATCGTTCATCTGAAAATTGAAAATCTATAAAACAAACTTCATCCTTCTCATAAATAATCGGGAGAATTTGTAGAAAGGTCATGTCAATTTATTTTTGGTTTAAACTTCATCTGACTTTTTTGTTTTAGTGTTTTTGATTTTTGGTTTAATTCTATAATTTTTGTTTCCTTTGTTTTATTTATATTTATATTATGTGTCCTTTGTCTTTGCTTCTCAAACTTTGAATTTTATTGCTCTTGAATTTCCTTGGTTTTTATTCTTATAATTGTTTTCGTTCTGTCTAAGGTTTTCATTTATATTTCTTTTTTTGGCTTAATTTTTTTCCTTTTTAGAATCTCATTTATTCCTTTTTTAATTGTCTAAGAGATTGGAATTGTTTTTTATTGTGTTTATCTTTTGTTTAATTCTTTGGTTATGTTGTCTTTCTTTTTCTTACCTTCATATTGTTTAGCTTTATGGTTTATTTCCCTCTTTTCCTTTTTCAATTGGTTTTGGTTTCTTTATCCTCCCCCTCTCTCCTTTTAATTTACATTTTTTCTATTTTCTAATATTCCCATTTCAATTCTTGCGCAACATCCCCCCTCCCCCATATTTTTAACTTAGTTTGGTCTGCTATCTACCATTTTTTCTCTCATACAACTCTTCTCATCCTAAAGATGGATCATAGAGTGTGATCCAAAACATTATGATTAAAAAAAAAAAATGAAGTTTAATCTAGAAAAAACTTACAATTACATACAACATTACTTAAAAAATTGAAATGTATTAATATGTAATCATGGAATAGCTTGACTAATCAATATCATTCTAAATATAAAAGACAAGAAGATGAAAACCTAATTTAATCAAAATTTACCAAGTTTAGGATCACCTACAGTTGAAATTTAGTTCTAAACATCCATAACTTACACACCCATAAAAATTCCTATACTAAGAGGATCACCACAATACCCACTAGTTTTTAGAAAAAAGGCTCATGGTTAAGATAGATAGTCAAGGGAAAATTGAATCCAACCACTAAGACTATGTCATGTAAAATAAAATAAAAGGATGCCAAATAACCAAAAATAAAATATGCATGAAGACTATGTCATGTAAAATAAAATGAAAGGATGCCAAATAACCAAACATAAAATATGCATGAGGTGGGAGGGTATGCAATAAACAAACAAAGTTCATCCTACCTCTAAAATTCCAGTCTAACTAAAAAGTACTAAAACAAAATAAATCAAATAAAAAATGTTCCTAATCTAATAATGTGGTTACCCACATTATGTAGATAATACTTTGGAAAACTCATTTTTGATATTACTCCTATTTTATGTTTTCAATACATTTAGAAGTAATAATCTACCTATAGGGGTAATAATAATAACAAATTGATCCTTAAATTTGTTGAAGTGTTCATTTTAATTTAAGGGGAAATTCATCACATTTAAGGTTAATCTATACACATGGTTGTATAGCCAAACTAGTATAATAAAATAATAAACATAAGGTATGAGTAAATGATATATATATATATATATAATAAAAATCATTATCAATTATTGATGCATTTTTTGTATATTTATAATATATATGTAATTTGCATCTCTTCATTAGTTATAAATACTTTCATGTTAGAATGATCATCAACTAATGAAGCATCCCACCAATCAATATTTGATAAACATTTACTACTAGTATTATCCTCATGAATATCATCTACACTACTAAAAATTAAAGAGTCATCACACCTTTATATAAACAATGCAAGAGTGAAAGTGCTTGTAGGTGATTATCTTCAATTTTAGGTACATACATGGTATTCCCATCATGAAAAATATTAATGCAAACAATTTCTTCATTAGTTTTATATGTTTCGTCATGTGATAAGGAACTAGGGCTTACCTTCTCTTCATCATCATCTAAAAATATGTATAAATCTCTATTGAATAATGGAGTTGAATAATCTCAATTTGAGATCAAGAAATTATAATTACCTCTCCAATGTCATAATTAGGTTCAATTGATTATAGATAAGGTTTGGGATGGTTTTAGGAATGACATTGGGAAAAAATTAATTACTAAAACCTCAGGGGAAATTAAACTAGGTATATGAGAAATTGTATGTGGATTACATGAATAAGGTATTTGATTAGGTTTAGGAATGTAATTAATTTGATTGAAAAACATACGAATGAATCTTACATAAATTGGGTGTTACCAATAATATAGGATCAAATAAAGGTAGAGTAGAACAAGGGATGATACCATGGTTTGTTTTATTGAATTTGCACAATTATCCCACACCAAATCCCCAAGGAACAAGTTATTAATCCACACCAATGTACTATTTACAAGAATCTACAAGAGTAATTACTATTGGTGATTGTGTTGTGAACATCAAAGTAAAAGTGTAAGGGTATGAATATATGAATCCAAAATGGTTAACTCATTCTTGAAACAAAAGGGTAAAAAAACCTATTAAGCATGATGTAGAATATAAGGTTGAAACTTCAATAGAATCATTGGGTTCATGTTGAATATACTTAAAAATTATTCAAATATTTATTTGGGTCAATGATTTCTTCAAATTGTGTCATTAAGGAGTTTTCCAATTCCACCCAAGATTGTACTACATTATGTTTAATGTTGAGATACCACATATGAGCATCATCTTGTTTGGTGAATATAAATGTTATAAAAGCTACATCTTCATGGGAGAAAACTAATAACCCTAATGTTTCTTTAAGGATTTAATATTTATTTTTATAATTCTACTACCATTTAGTTTATACTTTAAGATATATATCAACATTCTTAGGAATGTCACGAGAATCATAATGAATTATATATCTCCTAAATTTTACCACTAATAAGTACCTTGAGAAATTTTAAGCATATAAATAAACTTTAAATCACTATTTTTCACCACTAATTAGACTTATAATATTCTAACATGTTTTTCATATTAAAAACATCATATAAATTATAAAATAGAAGAAAATATTGTAAAGGAAACACATAAAGCTACTAAGACACATGGATACACCTAGAGAAGCTCTCAATTTATAATAAAACTCTAGAAATATGAGCTCTATCTCCTCATGTAACACCCTAGAAATATGATATATTTATCCTCATTTCATTGTCTTCTACTCTTTAAAAGTGTACATGTAATGCCTCTAGGGAGAATTGGAAATTCAACAATGGCTATAACTAACTCGAATTGCATGAAATTTGTTTGTGAACCTTTAAAGCTATTGGTAGGTAACATGATTAAATATAACCCACAAACATGAAAATAAGGTCCTTTTTGTACCTCATAGATGTTTAAGAGTGTAACATATAACATGGGTAAACCCATAATATTGGTTTACAATTCTTATGAGGAAGGAAAAATGGATTTTCAGTGGGAAATAATTTTGAGGGGGTTTGCTCGAACTAAGCGGTTTGAGCGAACACCTTTTATGGTTTGCTTGAACCCCCTAGTTTGAACAAACCCCCCTCCATGCAGGTAGATTAATTTGTAATAAAATAATAGGGTTCGAGCGAATGGGGGTTCGCTCAAACCCATGTTTTAGGTTTTTTTTTTAATAATTTTTTTTACTGTCAAAAATTACTATTTCATTCTTCACTGTTACAACAGCGAGCGAACCCTCGAACCCAAGGTGAATGAAATCAATCATATTCTTGAGGTGACTGAAGAAGTTAGCCACCCTCCATGACCAGGGAACCACTCCTTCTAGGTTGGTTTCCTCTACTTTGTTTTTTTTTTTTTTAATGCTTCCACATTTCATATACATGTCTTTGGGCATATCAAATAGTTCACTTGCCTTGTCAAAAAATTCACTTGTATATCAAATAATTCACTTGCCTTGTCAATGATTCCACATTTCACATACATGTCAAACAATTCACTTTCCTATGCCAAAATGGGAGCTCCGCCACAAGCAACATCCTCCTTTCATGTGCCAAAATATGAGCTTTGGAATAGGGTATCGACACACCTAATTGCATTTTCTTAAAATTTTCTAAACTATTTTCAAAAAACCATTTTGTGCATATCTTTCAATCATGTCATTCGATGAGAACACATTTCTTGAGGCTATCAGTCAAACAGTTCACTTGCCTTGTCAATGCTTAGCAGGGAAATTTCCATGATTGAAACGTACATACCCTGTTCCAAAGATTCCTTTATACTATGATGGACATCCATACCCTGTTCCAAAGCTCTTAGTTAAGTCAGTCTAAGCCACCACTTGATGCCCAAAATCATCATAATTGATTACTTAGGTTTCATATAAATGATGTTTCCTGCAAGTTGTTTATAGTTATTCTACAAGCTAGAGAAATATGATTCCTTATAGCACTTAAAAATATGATGCAAAAAATGGATTTGTTGAAAAGGGTTTAGAAAATTTCAAGAAAATGCAATTGGTGGGTGTAAAGTCACATGCAACATCCTCCCTGCCTGTGCCAAAATGGGAGCTCCTATTCTGGGATGATGTTGCATGTGTCTTTACACCCTCCAAGTGCATTTGATTGAAAGTTTCTAAACCCTTTTCAAAAAATCCATAAAACACTTTTGTGGGTAAGATACAATTTAGAGCAACTTCATTTTCTAGACTTCTAGTCCATTGATCATAGTTTCATATGAATTGATCCTAAAAAAAAATCATTATGGTTTATTATGTGTTGTCGTTGAAATAAAAAAGATCATATTGTTCATTGGTGATATCCTTATAGTTCATATAATGCTCCATAACAACCTTATGTATCAATCCATAAACATTGCTTTATAATGACCATGCAAAAAATGAACTAATTTTTTTAGTAACACCCTAGAGAAGAGTAAAAAGGATGTGCATGTAAGCACCTAAGGTACAAGAATTTCTAACTAACATAAAAAGCTATTGTATGGGTCTCTATCAATATATATATAATTTTTAAGTTTATGTGCTTCAATACATACATTTTTATTATTGTTCAATTAATTGAACCTATTAAACAAAAACTAATGTTCTTGATAACATTTTCTAATAGCACGAGAACACATGGAAGGAAATCTATACCATCTCACATCTATTTTGATAGATAATAATAATTTTGTTCATTCAAATGAATCAATCATTCCTCACATATAGATCAATAAACTATTATAGTATCAATTATTTGTTTATTTCTTTGTTAATACTAGATTTTTAAACAAAAATATCATGAACCTATATTTAAGGACTAATCATGAAAATATAATTGATTTCATAACCTAATCAATGAATAAATTTAACTCACAAATTTAAGAATATTTTGTCAAAAATTTTGTTCATGAATATATAAAGTTAATTGAAAAAACCTTCGAATACTTTTATGAATTAAAATATTTATTTCCTTAGGTAAGCTAACTTGAAAATACAAGCTTATCAAAGACATGTGAATTGGAAATAACACAACAAGATAAACAATAACAACACTTGATTTTAGGAACAATTGATGAATGAACAATAATGATGAAGTCATAGGGATTGTTGTTGATAGTTCCTACATAGTGGTCTTTGGTAGACATCTTGAAGCTTCACCTAGTTTTGAGCCCTCAAATATGTTCTAAAAAATCTTTAGGATCTCTCCATATATGCTTCCTAATTGGGATATTTTTTCAAACTATAACACTAGTATTCCATTATAGGCCATCCATTCCATAAATTTTATCCCTAATTGTATCCAAGAGTAAATTGGAGTCAATATTGTCTAGAAGTTTCATCCTATCAATACAAGAAGTTAGGCCTAGTTCAACTTCCTCTTTAAATTTACCATTTTCTCTCAATTTTCTCATGTTATACTCATTATGTATCCCATAATAATGATATTTATCACCATAAAATATTGCTTCATATCTATAGCTCAAATTCTTTACCCTCTTGGAAGCTACAAATTTTCTAATTCTTCCTTTAGAATCATAGTACATATGGGGCCATCTATTAAACTCAAATTCCTTTTAATCAACTCACCAATTTTAGAATACTATAAAATTTATATTTTTCACCCATGAGACAAAAAGAAGAACTAGGTATACTTATTATTCCCTTCATGAAAAATATTGTAGCCACTAAATTATTAAATTGGTAACAAATATCATATTTTACAATTTTCCACTTGTACTTGGGCAGTTTGTATGGACCAATAGAAGTACCTTCTAATGAAATGATAGGATGTCAAGAGTAAATGAGCTGTGTTGCCATTTTTTTTCCTTTAGCTCCTCTATTAAAAATGGGTGCATTCTTGGCATGTGATCTTAGTATGGACTTTTTGATTCAAAATTACATAAAATAATTGTAGTCATAATCTTCATTGTGATCTTAGTATTTGACTTTTTGATTCAAAATTACATAAAATAATTGTAGTCATAATAGGAACCTTAAAAATAGGTATTTAGTTCATCAACAGTGAAGAAAACTCTATTGATAAAAATATTTATCTATTTAGTATGGAGATTGCAAAAACTACCCCTCTTATTCCCTACATGAATTGTATGTTTTGGGATACAACTATTAATTCTCAATAGTTGAGAATCATTAGATTTTCCTAGATCATATTTAACAAGGGCACATTGCATACAATTATATTACCCCAACTTAGCCCAAATTTTCTTGAGTTTTTCTTAGGTTCACTTTGTTATCCTAAGATTTTACCCTTCAATCAATTTATCTTGATTTTTCACCCTTTAGTCAACTATCCTACTTGCTCCTTGTAGGACCTCAATGTAGTACCTAGTAAATTAACATATAATAGAAAATATTCAAAGATCCTATTATTAGAGGAATTTGTCACAAAATATACACACAAATACAAGGAATACACTTTTATAATTGAATCCAATTTACATGAATATGAATATTATGTTCACATTTAATCATCAAGATATGATTTATGACTATACCTTCTATAGGCCTTCTCTGGGTCTCATATTCTCAAATTTAATTTACTTCTCAACGTGTTTGATATTCTTCACTTGAATGATACATGTTTATATAAATTCATTAGCCTCTACCAATTTAGACCACCTAATACTTATACTAGAGTTTTGAGTTCCTCCTCCTTAAATCCTATTGGCTTGTCAAGTTGACATCTTTAAATTTAAAATACTCATATAAGATCTTCATATGTTAGGGAAAATATGAAATTATTGTGATCTTTCTACGCCATGAAAAATATTTAACTTAAAGTTTGATTGGGCCTCCTTTTGTTGTTATAGTTTAGTAGGAAAATTTTTCCCTTATTCAATATTTATTGGCTTGGTAGTTTTGCTACCCCTTTTTATCCACCAATCACCATCTCATTTCCTAGTATTCATGCCTTATTTGAGATGTCTTAGTTTTAATATAATTCCTTAGAAATATTGTCATTATCTTCTCTATCCATACTATTTTGTATTTTCATTAAGCTATTTATGCTAACAATTTAGGCTTTCCTATTGTCACTACATTTGACACTTGGCATCAAATCCTATGTGTTATTGGTTTATACATGTACATCATCACCGTGCTCAACAATACTTTCATCCCTTGAAATAAAATAATCCCCTTCAAAACTTAGCTTGGCCAATCTATATCACCAAAAACCTATATATTTGTATGAATACATGACTTGTATTGGGTTCCTTATAAGAATATGTACTTGAACATAATTTAATGTGAAATATTATAAGCTTGGTCCATTGGTATATAATCACTTATCAAGTTCTAGTGTATTTCTTTTAAATTGATCTATAATCATGGGTCTAATTAAAAATTATTCTAAGCCTAGTGATCCTTGATTGAAGGCCTTGTCTTGTTTAAAATCAAGGCAATATTAGCCTAAAATATACGTAGGTAGATTAGCTAGAATATTCTCTTAAATCCTCATAACTCATCCAAGTATATCGTTTCCTTGAAAAATTACAAACAGGTGATACATTTGCTAATTCGTGTTCATTTAAATGTTCAATCATCATGTTCTAGAACTAATTAATTTATTAATTTAGGTTGATTTATGTTGATGTATATGGATTTAAAGCTTCTCATCCTCGTCTCTAGTGGTCAAATTTGATGTTGCTATTAGTAACCTCATCAAATTTGGAAATTTTATTTCATGGATCTTGTCATTGGTAACCCTTTAGGTTTCATTTTCAGATTTATATATGGTTGGTTAAGTGTGTTGTTTGTGCTTTAGTCAAGTCAATTCCTCTATGCCAGTTACATTTTCTAAGACAAGGAATTCTCTCTATGTTGCAAAATTCATGTATAGGTTAGAAATGCATGACCTTATCAAGGATGAAATGATAAGATGAATTAAAGCATAGGAAACATAAAGATCAATAGTTTCTTTCAAAGTTAGTTTATATTCCTTAACTTTTCATACAAATAGAAAAGGATTTTTTCTATACCCTTTTTATTTGTGACCTATCTTTATCTCTCTTTTCTTTTAACTTATCATGTTACTTGGGAATACACACACTTGTAGGTCCATATTGAAAGTATTTATTGTCTTATAACTTGGTGATTCCTCTGACCTAGTAAACCCAAAAATAGTACCTGTGCATACCACCAGACAATCTTGTTTCAAAATCAAATCTACACCATCCATAAGTTAATCAATAGAGAATAAGGCACCTAGAATTAACAATAATCATTTCAATCATAAAACAAGTAACCCTTAACCTTCAACTTAGTCTAGTTCAAGTTTTGTTCCAAGATGAAGAAGAAATCAAGTGACTCTTTTTAAAGCTTTTGTTACACACTTGGTCATCCTACATTTTGGTGTACATTTATAGAATGGATGCATTAGAGAAAGCCATTCATCAACATAAAACTTATATTTCCTCATCCTCTTTAACTAATTAAATACAAGATCTTTTTAATAGAGTTTTGGGTGCCTCTTCCGAGAGTTTGATACTTGATAAATAAGAGCTTCTCTCCATAGGATTCATTCTCAAGAGATTCTTAATTCCTATTTGAATACTAGCACTTCAAAGATTTATCATTGGAGACTCTACTTAATTTTTTTTTAAAGATATGGCATGGTTTGATTATAAGATGGGTAAATCACTGGTGTATTGTGTATTAATGTTCTACTTTAGCCTTCTATTTATGTCATCTTTGTTGTGATCCTCCTTGCTACTTCATCTATAATTTATATGTTGGTGTCCTTTCATTTTAAACACCTTCATTAGTCATGTTTGTTATGTTTTATATATTTAAGATCATTTTATATATATTTAAACATGTATAGTTAGAAGTTTCTACATTTTGGTGAAATGAGTTCGTGCATGAATTTGAATTATGTAAATTTTTAATTTAGTTGTTTCACGAGTGTTTATTAATTTAGATAGAAGTTACATTAAATTTATTGAATATACATGTATGCACTTGAGAACTATTATCTAGATATATCTAGTGTTCATGTTTAATTTATGTATTCTATATCATGTGCACACTTGTATTTATTTATAAAATAAGGTCTCATTGCTCCTTTAGGTACATACATATCACATGGAAAATGCACCTGTTCCACCTCTGTAAACACTCTGTGCAAATACTAATAGTGAGATTGTGTGATTGAGAGAGTCATTAACTGATGGTAGAAATGTAGGCATATATGCAAAAACTTGCATGAACATATTACAAAGCCTAGAACAAATAAGAGATAAACTTGGGGATACTAGTGCATTTTCCCCTAATAGAGTAGTTGCTATTCTTTCCCACATGCGGGAAGACGTAGATGGTGAGGTTCCCTATAAAAAAATACATAATGTTTTTACCAAATATATGATTAAAAACCAATGTTTTCCATTCTATCAAAATAAATGTAAGGTGAGGGGATACCAAGTCATCAAATGTGTGGATGATGGTATGGACCGATTGATCTACTCGTGATTTCTTGCAGCACATGGTCAATATCCAAACAATGACCAACTTCCATTATATTTTGTTAAGCAGTTGTATGTTGAGGCCCATTTGGGCCTCAAAGTCAACTACCTGTACATTCCACCATATGCTGGTTAGGGGCATGGAAGGATTGCCGATAGGCCCACCTATCATCGAGTAAATAGACTAGCCTCTATGAACATTAGGGAATTGGTTGGTGATAGGTCTCCTGCTTCCCAAAAGGAAGCAATTGATAGTGTAGGTGACATTACAACTGTGACCACTAGGATATCTATTGATTGTGTGGGTCAATATTTGATGTCTAGATGTTCATGATCCACACCTTTTGGAACACAACACAACAACATGGATCCTTTTACAGTGGTAGGAATCCCTACAACCACACAACTCGATGAACTTACAAGAGATATGGCACCTCCTGGAGGCATATTCCTTCATCGCATAAGACTATAGGTTCACTATAGACTAGGTCAGAGGTCATTTGGATTTAGGAGTTCATTCACATCCAAGATCTGATCACTCTCAGCTCAACACTAGTTCACATTAGGATCCACCTATAGATCATTTGGTTGTTGCAAAAACTATGGGTTTTATGGATTTATTAACCAGTCTCAGTTCATCATCGTCGATGCCATCTCAGCTACATAGATCCCTTCACTCATCATTTTTGGCATGACATGCGATGGCTTAGATGGATGTATATCTTGACACGTTGACTGAGCGTTTGGTTGATTTAGTGGAGATGACTATTTTAGCGGACTTAGATCATCCAATACCAAATGATGTGCATGTATGTGTGCATGTGCATGTTTCAATTCTTTTTAAATTTTAGTTTTAACTAGATATTCATGAAATATATATGTATATATATTGTAAATGGACATACCTCATGTTACTCCTATCCTTGGTTTAGATCGTGTATGTCAACGTGACTGTGGATGATTCTGTTGCCAGTGGACATGTGAGTTTTAAATTTTTATATATACACATATATAGGTTCATGCATAGGTATGCATAGATATAGATTGATATTTAAAAATACATGTACATTATTAAATAACTTTCATAAAATTTATAATATATTATATGTATTTAACACATTGTGTACACAATTTTATCTCCAGGGCTCAACACATCCATTAGACCAGGGTTCTCATTTAGATGATCGCTCGACTAGGAGTCAACATTCATATTAGGCTACACTAGATTTATGAGTTGTTTAATATTATATATGACTTGGGCTACATGTTTGTTAGGTTGTTGATAAATTATTACTTACATTTGATGATATAGATAGTACATTTTTTAGATTGTTGAAACATTGTTACATGTACATTTGATGATCTCTAGTACATTTGCTTATATGTTTATTTTCATTCAATCTGTATGTGCATGTACCTAGATTTGCTTATAATGTTTATGTTTATGTTCATCTATCTACATGTACATGTGTTTGCTTATGTTTAAATGTTTATACATTAATCTACATGTGTACATGTACATGTTTAGTACACTCAAGAGTGTTTATACAATCTACGTTTATATGTTTATTTTCATTCAATCTACGTGCATGCACCTCTTTGCTTATAACATGTTATGTTTATACATTGAATCTATCTACATGTACATGTGTTTGCTTATGTTTAAATGTTTATAAATTAATAGATACATGTGTACATGTACATGTTTACACTCAATAACGTGTTTGTACAAATTTTAAATCTATATTTAGAGAACTCATGCTCACGTATTTATGATTTATATATGTTTTTGATTAGGTAAGCATGGATTTTGAAAGGGCCTTGACCCTTTTACAACTTGAAAGATTTAGTGGTTAGCACAACAATACATGGAACAAAAATAAGGTAAGACAACAACAAGAAATTACAATGAAGCAAAATAACAAAAGTAGGACAGGCCACTAGGCCAAAACAACAGCAAAACAACAAACAAAAATAGCAATCACCCCGAGGGTGAAAAAACACTACGGTCCTCAAGTCTTACAAGAGAAAAAAAAGGGACCAAACAAAAAAAAAGGCCTCACGACCAGAAAAATAGGCATACAAGGGCTTGAACCACATATAATCTTAGAAACAAGCTTCTCAGCTAGCATAACAGGCCAATCGACCACCCTCCCTTCTACCAAAATAGCATCCTAAAATAGAAACCACCCCAAGGGTGGGTAAAAAAAACCATACTTCAAACCCTTACCAGTAGGGTTTAGCAAATATTGAGACCCAAACCACCAGAAGAAAACTAAGCCCATCAAGACATCTTGAGAGAACCCAGGGCTAAGAGCACAACAAACATAATAGGCATGCAAGCCACCCCAGGCTATAAAAGCATCAGTCCATAGCAACATCCACCCCAAGGGTGGCCAAGACATCATGAATTTTGAGGCCTTTGAAAAGCAGAACCATCCAACCAAAAACACCTTTAAAACAATAACACTTGTAAAAACTCTTGTCCTTCTCAAGAAGGGAATCTGTGAGCACAAAAAAACTCAAAGGGACAACAACCAACTTGAAGCACCACACCACCCAATGTACCAACTCAATCTCCACCTCAATGAGAGAGATATCCCCTCTATAGGATAGGATGAGAAACAAAACTATGAGAGCCAAAAATCTCCTATCCAGACAAGCTCCACCTCAAAAGGAACCAACATAAAGAAAGGGGACAACCCTCTACAACTACAACGACCATTTCCACCTCAATAGGAGAGGGATCCACCTCAGTAGGAGCTATCTCCACCTCCATAAGAGAGCCAAACTGTAGCACCTAGAAGGAATACCAACACTCTAGTAGTATGAAAACCCACCTCATCCCAAGGAAACATGAGCAACGGGTACCAAAAGATAGCAATAAGAAGCAACTCAACCAACAAAAAATATTGAGCTAAAGCAACCTCCACCAAAATAACAATAGTAGAAGATAAATCAATTAGCCACAAGTCTTTGGAAAACATTCCCCAAACAAACTCAACACTCCAAATAGTAGTAACCAAAGAAGCATTGCAACAGGAAAACCACAAGAACACATAAAACCCACACACCAGTTGATCAAGCGGGGGCTAAAGCAAGACCCAACCCACTTCAAAGAAAAATAGGGGCTCCACCACCCTAAGAGGATCATTCTGAACTACCAGCAAAAACCAAACTCCAAAGGAGTGGAAGCAAAACTGGAGATCACCGAGATAACCACTCCAAAGGCCAACAACACGAACCCAACAACCACCCAGACAGTAGGAGGTTGAAACAGAGAAGCCAAACCTTGAAAATTCATGACCCCCCACACAACCATGGTCTCCAACCAAGATCTGGAGAGCAAGAGAGAGGGGAAGAACAAAACAAGGGCTTGGCTCCTCAACCACCAGACAAGGCACAATAGTGTAACTAACCGTAGCAGGGGAAAGGGCCATGCAAAAGAGGAAGAAAAATTGAGAGCTCAAGGTGTGAGGAACAACACTCTCAAACTAGATGGAAAACACCACACAGAGAATCATCATGGGGAAGACCAAATAGAGAGACTAGAGAAGGTACCAACTCAAGCAACTCCTCCAGACACCCTACACCCCAACCTTCAAAATCCTAAAGAAAACTGAACACCAGAGGACCCACTTTGCCAAGATAGGCCTAAACAGGTCCAAGAGAAGAACAACACCCCCAGAATGGAAAGGCACCTCCCAAGCATTCACAAGAACCAGCAACTTCAATGAACCAGAGACCAAGTTGCCAAGAGAAAGAAACATGGGAAAAGAAGAAAATGACCCCTTAAAACCATGATCCAAAGGGGCCAACCTAGAAAGAAAGCTCAAAAGTAGAGCTAAAATACCCTAAGGAAAAGAGAGAGACCCATCGCAAAGAGTCACAGAGAAGAGAAAGATATTTAGAGCTCCAGTAGGAAACCTGATCCCTTCCGCAACAGAAAATCCAAAAGTCCCGCACCCTCCCAGCACTGCTATAGCCTTAACAACTCCAAGCACAAGAAAATAAGGTGGTTTGAAATTCCAACCATCTTCATCTGATTCATCATCCTCACCATCCCCTCCTTCGCCCTTTGCAGATTTCAAATTGCAGCTCTTGCCCATTGCCATCTTCTGGGCAAAATGTAGTGTTGAAATGTAGAATCCAAGTTATGATTTATATATGTTAAACACATGTTAAATGTGCATTAAATACATTAAATGCATGTACATATATGTAGTTCTACACATGTACATGTACACATGTAATGTTATAAAATTTGAATATAATTGAAGGTGAATTTGAGCTTGAACCCTTGATTGACACATAGATACATTAATAGATACATGTGTACATGTACATGTTTACGCTCAATAACGTGTTTATACAAATTTTAAATCTATATTTAGAGAACTCATGAGCTCACATATTTATGATTTATATATGTTAAACCCATGTTAAATGTGCATTAAATACATTAAATGTATGTAGACATATGTAGTTCTACACATGTACATGTACACATGTAATGTTATAAAATTTGAATATAGTTGGAGGTGAATTTGAGATCGAACCCTTGGCCAATGAATGCATTTTAATTTTAATTTTTTTCCCATATGCATATAAATACAAGCTTATTTTTCATTATTCCATATCAAATTGCAAGATTAATTCACATTTATATCACTTAGAGAGAAAATTTTGGAGAATATATTTTCGCATATTTATCAAGGAGGAATATTTTGGAGAAGAAGATATTTTACCGTTTTTATCAAGGAGGGCAGATTTTGTAGAAGAGAACTTTGCATTTTTATCAATCAAGGTAAATATTGGAGAAGACAACTTTGCATTTTTATCAATCAAGGAAAATTTTGGAGAAGAATTTACCTTTGGTAGAGGATTTTTTTTGAGTCATCTTTAACTTGAAGAAGAAAATGGGACAACAAAGAAAAGGAAAAAGAAAAATAAGGCTCAATGAAAATTTTCAAAAGAAGAAGAACAAAAGAGGCACAAACAAAAATTGGCAAATTATCATAGAAAGAAACAACGAACATGCTTATTTCTTTTCTCTCTCTCTTGTGTGTGTTTAGGACTTTTATTAACACCTCAATGTTTTCCTTATAAATCTATTTCCAATTATGAAAACCATCTTAGATAACTTGGAAACTTTAATACTAAAAAATAGTCATCTTGCATAGACATCACCATAACTTGGAACCTCATTTTGCCTAAATTACTTATCATCTATTTCCAATTGCATTTGTTCCATGAAATTCTTAAGTTAAGAATCTTTGATTTTATTTGTTCAACTCCACTTAAATAGCTCATAGTCTCTCACTTTCTTTGCTTGCATGTAAATTCATGTATCCAATTTCCAAAACCTAGTGACTTTGAAAATTCATTTTTCCATTTCCTTAAATTCAATCCATTTCGAGTTGTTTTTGTTCCATGGAATTCTTAAGTTCAAGAATCAAGATTGATGTAATTTCAAAGTTCTAATCCACTTATAGCATCACGTCTCTCACTTTTTTTTCTTGCATACATAAACTCCACTTATATAGCATCATCTCTCACTTTCTTTACAAAATATTTTGTGACATGTAGAAAGGGCTCAACAAGTAGGAAGTTCTCAAGCTGAAGTTGAGCCAAATCTAGATATTGGATCAAACGAATCTATTGAAGAAAACATGGACCTTGAAGATAGGGGGGAGGCCCAAGTTCAAACAATGCATGTTGGAGAGGGTTCAGGATCACTTCCTTCTACTAGTATGGATGAGCATATAAAACTAGCTGAAAAGGTGAGGACAAAAAAATATTATAGAAATTTAGATCATTTACTTGAAATGGATATGGAGAAATTGAAATGTTATGCCGACCAACCTGTAAATATGAGTAAGAGGCCAATGAATAAATATTTAGATGGAATAATCAATGATCATTTCAATCATCTTGAAACACTTGAAAAAACCCAATTGTTATCATGTTTACTTCTTCGTAATGAGCTAAAAGAGTCATTACAATTGTTGGGTGTACATTCAACATCAAATAAGAAGAAACACATGACATTACAAAAAGATATTGTTGAAAATGTTAAAAAGGGTTTAGATTCCATTTGGAAAGGATCTCGATCAGTGGATAAGGCCACTACAAGAAGGGTGATGTTGACATCTATTTAAAATCAAGATATAGGAAGAAAAAGAAAAATTTTCGCACTTTCGATTGAAATTGGTTATAGTAGAACCACACTAATAAAATATGAGAAAAAGCGAGGTTTTGGATGATAGTTCAGAAGGAAATTGGGCAATAATGTGTAGAGCTCCCCATTATGATATTATTGAAGATGTTGTTAGGAACTTGATCTTAAGTTTTTGGAATAAAGAGACTCGTCCATCATCAAATCCTAGAGATGTTATGAGACACAAGATTGGGCCCAATATTTATGAAAATAATATTAAACATGGCTAGACATAACACAACTTGAGATGTATATGAAATTTTGTAATAAGTATCCTCATATAAAGATTGGGCAAACAATGTTTGAAAGGTTTAAGCCATATTATGTGAAGATAAACAAGTGTTTTAAAACTTCTTGTTGTTATCATATTGAATTTGATCTCTACTATTAGGTGTTTTGAAAGATGAGAGAAGAAAGTTATGGTTTTCAAAATGCACCTCCTAAATAGGTAAGTTTGTTCATAAAGGATATGTTATGCAATCATGAAAATGGACCTCAAATAAACTGCATAAAAGGACTTTGTGAAACATATGGAAATTTGGCTAAATTTAATTCAAGAAACAAAGATACTAACCTAACAAAGACAATAAATTGCAAGAGTTACAAGTATGTAAAGTTTCAAACAAATTTTGGGAAAGAATACACAAGGTTAAACTATGTAGAAGAGGAGATTCCTATTGGAAAATTTATGGAAGATTTTTTAAAATTGATACAACCATACATACAACATTCCTTTTTTGCTAAGTGGCAAACACAACAATTTCAAACATTAAGAGATACTTTCCCACTTGGAACAGTTCTATTAGTAGTTGACTTTGCAAAAAATTACTCTTTTGTACATCAAAAATAGATTCAATCAGAATATTACTTTTCAAAGCAAATCACTATTATGGTTCATGTGTGTTATCGACATGCACAATCATAATTGGATGGTTTTGAGAGTACAAATGAACAATGAGCCATTAAGAAAGAATATCACTTTTATATTAGTGATGATAAAGAGCATGACACACTTTTTGTACAACATTTCTTTACAATTTTTTTTTTGAGAATTTGAGAAGTAGGGGTGTAAAATTTGAAAAGAATTTTATATGGTCATATGGATGTGTGGTACAATTCAAATCATCATGACCATTTTATGCACTATCTAGATATCATAAAATTTACAAAATACCACATGTTTGGAGTTTCTTTAAGAGTGGGCATGGAAAGGGTGAGCATGATGGTGCAAGAGCTTGCATCAAATGTGCTTTAAGAAAGTATCAAATGAGTTATTCAGGAGATCATATAGATGATGCACATGATTTTGTTGAATGGTGTAAGAAACACTTTGCATCAAATGAGGTTAGCACATCTTCAAGAATAAACTGAAACATTCCACATAGAGTGTTTTGGGAGATATCAGGTATGTATAAATTACATTTTCAAAAATTTGAATTTATTTAAATTTAATATATATATATATACATGTTTGTTCACATAAGTTTGTTTTTGTACATGTATCTAGGTGTGGACAAAAGATCAATGCATGGATGCAAGAGGGTGGACAAAACAAGATCTTTGCATTGTGTTATGAGTTCAGATAGTTAGAGTGGATGGACATTAAACACGAGGGATTACTCTTGTTTTTGAACTAAGTGCATTCCGGGAAACTCTGATGCATGCAAGAACAAAGAGCTTGGATATGTTAGTAAATGGGATACAGTGCCACTATTCATTTCAAACACATATGACGAAAATGAGGATGAAATATTTTAAGACGTTCCTTTGATTTCAAATGATTATGACCATATTTCAAGATTGGTTAGAAAAGGTACATGTGTAAGTTTTCAATAATTTAAATATTATATAAATTTAATGATCTTTAAAGTCTAGAGACAATTCTAATTTTTTTAGAATTTTTTTGTGTAAATTTTGTGTATAGGAGATGTTTTTACAGTCATAGTAGAGCCTGGAAACATAGAAGGTGTTAGCTATTATTTACTACGTTGCACAGAAGAGAGGAATAAGCTAACACAACCTAGAACAAGTGATGGAATGTTATTTCCCATAGGTGAGTTTGAATTTAAAATTATATATATACATTGTGTACATGTGTACATTACATTAAAAAAATTAAATATATATTATACAAACCTTGAGCATGAAAATGTTGTACACGTTCACATGTCTTACCTCAGGTTCATGTTTACCGTGCAAGGGATATATCTAAAACAAGTCAAAGTTGTTCAACATGGGATTCATTTTGTTGACTATGAACCTGATAAAAAGGTATATCAATATAGTCACCTAATAATTGCTACATCCCTACATCTTCATGTAGGTCCACATGCATGTGGACGAAAAAAATGGAGACGAGATAGTGATGATCACCAAAAAAATTTACATGTTATTGAAGAGCAGGTTGAACCAAAATGTTTGAGTTAGATTATATCCATGATTTTCAAGTTCACTTATA
>VDFB02105785.1:363961919-364025464 GCA_007258455.2 Sequoia sempervirens
CTCTCTCCCTCTCACCATCTCTATTTACCTATCTCTAATTCTCTTTGTTTGTTTATCTCTTTGTCTCTCTCTCTCTCTCTCTCTCTCTCTCGATATCCTAATATTTTACTTGCTACTTTTTTCTCATCCCCATTGTTCACAACATTCCATTATTTAGATTCCTATGTCAAAGTCTTGTTTGTTGATGACCTTTCTCAATCAATTGCATATTTTAATTATACGACGAACAAGCACTACCTCATTATTGATGAGGGAAAATAATATTTGAAAAATATTATATTTAAACTAAATATTTTCTTTTTATAAATTATAATATATTATTATTTTTATTTTAAATTTTGTTTGATTTATGGTTTATGTTGTTGCACAATGTATTTTTAGTGTGATTAAATCAAATATATGATGATATTATAATGTTTATTATGGTGTTGTAATATATATGTATATAATTATGTATTTATGAGATTATTAATAATATATATGATTTATATATTATTAGTAACTATTATATCAAATATAATGCATATGTTATAGGGGATTAAAGTATATTATTAATATTATATTATAAAATAACACTAGTTGGAACTATAATGCATATGGGAAAAAAATTAAAATTAAAATGGATTAATCAGCTAAGGGTTCAAGTGGGTGTTAGCCAAGAGTCTGCTCGAACCAACCCGACCAACATTTTTTAACATTATTTTGAAGGGGTTTGATCAAACCAGGGTTCACTCGAACCCCCATTCGATAGAATGGGTTTAGGGGGGTCCAAGCGAATAGTGGTTCAATCAAACACCCCTTCTCCCTCTCTGGCACCAAATTTCTCCAGAATTTTTCCCTTCGAAGCTTGAGTTGAGGATGAAAATGGAGGAGACTTCACAAACCCAACTGGATGATGGTAGTCCTTGGGACAAGCTATCCAATGAATATAATTTTAATATGTTTTTGTTTTATTATTTATTTGTTTTTTTAGTTTGATTAAACATAGATTTTTCACTAAAAATCAAGCTCTTTGTTCTACACATGTGGAAAAATAGCAGATTATCAAATTTTTTTTTTGAGAAATATCAGTGCACTAGATATTAAAGTCCGTGATCCAACAAAAAAATTTTAATTCGATACATACAAAAAAAATTATGTTGTACACGATCTGCCTATGTCTACATTGTAATTGGTTTGACTTCAAAACTTGATTAAGGAAAAAATATTCAATAAAAAACTATGAAACCAAATGAAAGCGCTAGATATCATAGTTAAAAATCTAAATTCAAAAAATTAGAATTTTATCCTTCATGGAAAAAAAGTTATATTGTATACGGTGAGCATCACTCCTGAAAAATGGTGTTTACTTAAAAAAAACTAGTTTTCAAAGTAGATGGAAAAAGAAGTGCAATATGATTCCAAATTTTTTGGAAAAAATATATTTAGAATCTATAGAAAAAATGTCACAAATCACTTGTTTGCATCACCTTCAAATTCCTCACGGTTTAGCTGCTATAGGTGCCCGAAAGTGAAGATTTAGTTAGAAAATATTAGTTTAGTGTCTAGTTTGGCCAAAAATTGTAAACTAGTATTGTGGGATCACCCACATACAAGATATTATTTGGTACTATATATATATCACTTAGGTCCTTTTTGAACCAATAAATGAGTCATAAAGCACTAAATAGCCTTTTATATGCTTAAATAAGCCATAAAGAGTATAATATCATAAAGAAAGAGGTAAATTGGTGAGAAGATGATAATTAAGAGTTATTAAAAAAGTGAATAAGGAAAATTCTATACAAAGAAGCATTAAGAGGCCATATAAGGAAGAGATGAATGTCACATGGGTATGTGTAGAAAGATATAAAAGAGTGGCCAAAAAATATTTGGGAGTCAAAATTCTAAATAATGTATTTACATTATAAAAACATAATATTCTTATAATATATGTATGTGTTATGGTTTGACAGTGTTATCCCTTTGGATCAATCAATATTGAGCTGAAAAAAAATAAGGATAGCCAAAAATTTTATTCATTCCTTATTCCTTTAAACATGAGTGAGAAATATTATGAATACATTTCTAAGTGAATTGATTTGATTTATTTGGATGAAAAATTCCCCGATACAAGCAAGAGGAAATTTCAATTAAGTTTTTGATAACTTTAGTTAAGATGAAATAATTTTTATTTATAATACTATTTATTTGTTAATTTTAAATCCCCATCAACCTCCAAACCTCACTCAACCAAATAAAAACATGATGAAAATATGCTAGAAGAGTATGAGGATGGCAACCCCCTCAATCTCCTTAAATTCCCAGGCATCCTCTTACAACCTTAATAATGATTATTCCCTTCATAGCCTCTTCATTAGACTTAATATTTGATTAGTTAGATATTAGAATATAATATTTTTAATAGTTAAAATATTTGGTTAGTGGAATATTAATATATTTTGTATTTAAAATTCTAGAAGCCTCTTTCTTCTAGAATTGTCTTTTTTAAAATAAAAGGGGTAAAATTTTTATTGAAACTCAAAGAACATCATTACAAAGAAGTCAAGAGACCAAAGTCCCCAGGAAATCCGAACCACAAAGCAGGAAAAGACAATCAACAACATCAGCCAACACTTTTCCCCTCCCTGTCCTCAGCAAGAATTCTCTCAAAATCAGGACGAAGTGCTGGAGAAACCATTTCCCACTCCTCAATTCTCCATCCCTCAGCATACTCTGATGCCCATTTCGCCAAGCAATCAGCAGCCCTATTCCACTCCCTTGGAATATGGACGAAATTCACCATCTCCATTAATGAACTAACCCGCAAAATCTGATGCACCACCCCAGCCAGCTGCCAACTAACATCCTCCACTTTCTGCTTAATAAGTAAATTGACCAACACCTAGGAATCAGATTCACAAACCACTCTTCTCCATCCCAAATCATAGGCTTTCTCAAAAGCACAAAGAATTGCCAACCCTTCCATGTAGTTGACAGTATGCACACCCTCATAAACCGAAAAAAGGAAAACCATCAAACCCGAATAGTCCCTACCAATCCCCCCAATACCAGCCGGCCCCAGATTGCCTCTGGAGGAACCGTCAGTATTGATTTTTAGAACCCCAATTGTGGGAGGCTGCCAAAATCTAGACCTTTGAACTCTCTGCTTCGAATGCTTCCCACGCTTCACACATGCCGAAGTCGAGGCCGGCCCCTGAATCCCCAATCTCTCTGCCACTTCAGCATCCCTTTTCCCCAAGGGGAATTCTAACTCACACTTAGCCACCACCATCTCCTAAACCATGCCCAAAATTCTCTGCCAAATTTGTTGCACCAACTTCTTTTCTCCCCGAAATATTCGCCGATTCCTCTCCAACCAAATCTGCCACAATATGAAGATAGGGCCCACCGACCACACAACCTGTAAAAAGGAAGCCATAGAAGGAGGCCTACCCAACCTCTGCCAAAACTCAATCAATGAGGAAGCATGAACACAGGGGCTACTCCAAACCCCCCACCAGAAGTGCCAAATCTGGAGGGAGAAAGGGCAACGAAAAAACAGATGAGTCGAGTCCTCCTCATTAGCCCCACACAAAACACATACCGAGGGACCCTGAAAGCCACGCTTCTGAATATTATCCCAGGTCAAGCACTTATTCCAAGCCAACATCCAAACAAAAAAATTACATTTTGGCCAGGAAGACTTGTTCCAGATCTTCTTCCACCACTGGATTTCATCCCCCTCCACCCTATGGGATAATAGCTCCTGGTAACCAGAAGCAACAGTGTAATCCCCATTAGGATTGGGAGACCAGGCAAGCACATCGTCATACTGAAGAGAGCTGCATCGCCTCCTGGAAAGGATACTATGCAACTCACTACATTCTTCTGGCAAACCAACATCAGGCCATTCATCTGGAGACTTCCATCCTGCCACCTCCAACTGACCGCGAGAGGAAAAAGACTTAAAGTCACTCACCCATGTCCACCCAATCTCGCGAAATCTCTGACAAAGGTTTACCAAGTGAGGAAACTGAGAAATGATGGGGGGATATCCATCCCACGAGTCAGACCAAAAATAAACCTCGGTGCCCTTTTTACAAATCCAAAATAAACCATCCTTAATGAGAGTAGCCCCTTTCTTAAGAGTGCTCCAGATCACAGAACCCTTCCCCAGAAGGGGGTAACGAGGCATTTCCAACTGAGGGATTCCTTGAAGATACTTCTGAGAGAGAATCTTGGCCCAGCTCTTATCCTGCTCCTTACACCACCTCCAGTATAGTTTCGCAGCCAGAGCCACACCAACCAAAGCCATCTGTCGCAGACCCAGGCCACCATATTGCTTTGGGCTACACACCACCTCCCATCTGACCAAACTCCATTTGGAAGACTCCAAGCTACCCGCCCATAAGAATTGTCGCGTCACATAATCCAAATCCTTAAAAAAACCCAAAGGGGCCACCTGAAGCATGCATCTGTAAATGGGAAAAGCCTGTACCACAGACTTGATAAGCTGAACCCGACCAGCAAAGGATAGCCACCGATGTGTCCAGTGATTAACCCTCGCCCTAAACTTATCTAAAATTCTCTGCCAAGACGCCCGAGGCAATCTACCCACCGAAATAGGAAACCAAGATAGGTCAGAGGAAGTGTTCCAATCTGAAATCTCAAAGTTTTAGCAATCCTTCTCTGAATGGGGTACGAAGTGTTGAAGAAGAAAATAGAAGACTTGTCCTCATTTATTTGTTGACCTGAGGCAACCAAGTAGACATCCAATGCCCTACGCAAATTAGAAGCCTCTCGCATTGAAGCCATACCCATCAGGGCAGTATCATCCACAAATTGTAGATGAGACTGCGGAGGTAGATTGCCTCCCCACTGCCAACCCTGTATACTTCCCACCTCCACATTCCTTCTAAGAAACCTCCCCAATCCTTCAGTAAAGAGGATAAACAAGTATGGAGAGAGAGGGTCCCCTTGACGAAGGCCCCTTGAAGCACCAAATAGCTCAGAATGATTCCCATTAATAAGCACCGAGAAAGAGACAGAGGTAACACAACTCCTAACCCATTGAATCCACTCCGCCGCAAACCCAAAAGCATCCAGGACCTTCCATAAGAAAGACCATCGAACTCTGTCATAAGCCTTCGCCATATCCAATTTGATAAACATTGCCTTTTCCTTGGAGCTGGCCATTGAATGGATGACTTTAGTTGCAATAACAATCCCGTCCAGAATCTATCTACCTACAACAAAGCCACTCTGTTCTTTGGAAATCAACTCCTCAAGCCCCTTTTTCAACCTGTCGGCTATTATCTTAGAGATTATTTTATAAATGACATTGCAGAGAGAAATGGGTCAAAATTGGCTTAACCTATCAGCCCCCTCACACTTGGGAATAAGCGCAAGGAAAGTAGAATTTAAGGCTCTTAGCATCTGCTTGTTCCTTTGAGATTCTTGCACAACCTCCAGGAGATCCAAATTGATAATGTCCCAAAATTCTTGAAAAAACTCAATTGGGAAGCCATCAGGCCTTGGCGCCTTCCCCTTCTGCATCTGGAAAACAATTCCTTCAAGTTCTTCCAATGTGATATCGTTCATGAGCTGTTGGTTCAGCTCCATAGACACAAGATTCAGAATACAAGAGAGAACTTGATCCTCCTCAGGCGACCCCCCTTGCGAGTCCTCCCTAAAGAGAGATGCAAAATATTGTCGTACCTCATTAGAAATTTTAGGGAAGGAAGCCAAATATTCTCCCCCATCGCTCACAAGACTAGAGATAGAATTCCCATGCCTCTGTGCTTTCACCGAATTGAAGAAAAAAGACGTATTTTTATCCCCTTCCTGCAACCAAACTATTCGAGCCTTTTGTTTCCAATATATCTCTTCCCTCAACTCCCATTCCTCCAAGGTTCTCATAGCTTGCGCTTCAGCCTGAAGAAGCTCAGGTGTCACTCCAACCTCCCTTAACCTCCTCGTGATACTATCCAATTCTCCCTGAGCCACTGCCTTTTCATGGAAGACATTCCCAAAGCACTGCGAGTTCCAGCGCTTAAGCTGATACTTCACATGTTGGAGACGCTTGGAAAAAACATACATTGCTGTCCCATACACAGGTCTACCACTCCTCCACCATTCAGCCACATAATCCTTCAGAGAGGGGTCACGCAACCACATGAGCTGGAACCTAAAAGAAGGCGTACACGGGGCACAAGGTGAATCAATGACAAGCTTGATAGGCCAATGATCGGAACCTTTCCAATCCAAGATCTCTGAGCGTGAAGACCACATCCCCCCCACCCAGTAACAAGAAACTAGAAAGCAATCCAGCCTTTCTGCAATGCAATAATCCCCGACTCGACAGTTGGTCCAAGTAAACTGGCCATTACTAGGCTTGATATCAACAAGATTTAAAGAGTTGATGCTATCCCTAAGCAACAAAGTAGAGGGCTCCAGCCTCCCATAACCACCCCGCTTCTCAGCCACCTCGCAAATAGCATTGAAGTCCCCAGCCATAATCCATGGGTGGAAAGGAGCCATAGATCGGACTAACCTAATATGAGACCACAGAGCTTGCTTACCCCAAAAATCAATAGGAGCATAAATATCAGAAAAGAGAATAACCTCCCCTGTCTCAAAGCTAGAAGCAATCATAGACAGAGTTGATTTAGAAGACACCCACCAGAGAGGCCGAATTTTTTGAGGGTTCCAAAAATAGGCCACACCCCCAGAAGATCCATGAGCACCAATACACTGACACTCACCACACCTCCATAACCTAGGTGCCAAGTCAAGCATACTCTCCACAGATAGCTTAGTCTCCTGAAGAAAGAACACATCAGGACCATGCTTCCGAACTAAATCATGAACCGCTTTTTGTCGAGGGCCGCTGTTCAAGCCCCTTACATTCCATGAAATAACAATCATTTCAAGGGGCTCGAAAAGTGAGCATCCAGAGTCCTTACTGACCCTGACTCAACTAAGTTCTCGCCTGTCAATTTGATCTTTTCCACTTCCTTCTTTCTACCTGGTTTAGCAAATTTCTCTGCTCCACCCTTCTTAATGTCTTTTTGCAAAATACCTAGTTTTGGAGGCTTAGACTTCTTAGTAGACTCCAGATCTGCACTTCGCCCAAGAGGAGAGGAACCCTCCCCCACTGCTGGAATAACAACCAAAGACACCAAAGCCTCTAATCCTTCTGATGGCATAACGGCATCCGAGAGCACCCCATAATCATGTTGTGGTTCCATAGAAGAGCCGAGAGCAGGTCCCGCTTGAGCTAACCCCTCAATCCCCTGCTCCAAGTTTACCAAACCTGGATTAACTTCCTGGTGACACAGGTCATCCAAAACCTCGAACCTGTTAAAAGTGCTCTCTTCTTGCCTTTCTCTGAAAGGTCTCTTTTGCCCCCTGTTCTTACTCCGAGCCTTGACAGGAACAAAACCATCATTATCTTCCGCCGCCATAGGACCACTACCCTTCTCCTTCTCCGCCCTGGGAGGCTCCCGAGAAGGCTGAGAAGGCTGGGGATCCACCGACTTGTATCTTGGACACTTTCTTAGCAAATGGCCATATTCACGACAGAGCCTGCATCGGAAAGGAAGGGTCTCGTAGTCTAATTGCTGCACCCAAGAGTAAGAACCTGTACACATATCTATTGCATCTGACAGAGGCCTACTTAGGTCAATTTCAACACAGATTCTTGCAAAAGTCATTACCTTTTTCCCCAAGGTCTGTGACGAAGCTCCAACTGGTTTTCCAAGCAGCGAAGCCAACAGGAGCAACACATCCTCCCGACAGCATTCCACTGGGAGTCGAGGTAAACGAACCCACACGGGGATGCGGTTTGGAAGCTCCTCTGCAGGGTTAAATCCTGCATGCCACGACTTGATAAACAACCCCACCTTATTATAAATATAAGGGCCTCCCTCAAACACCCTGTTACGATCGGCTATGCAGTTAAAAGTAACCATGAAGTAATTGTTCGCCAACAACATTATCTCCATTTCTCCCACCGGCTCCCACGTTCTTTGAGCCCAAGTCTCCAAAAACTGGAGTGATACCCTCAACCCCAAAAATTTGCAATATAGGGAATGGTTTGAGTAGTAATCAATGTCTTCAGCAATCAGATCAGGCGGAACAACAAATTTTGGTCTCACCTTGCACCGCTCTAAACAGCCATTAACCTTTGTGATCCGTGTACCCGAGGACAATCCTGCACTATCCATCCCAGAGTCCGTAGTAAATAGATTATTATTATATGTTGACATCCCATTCTTTGGGGACATCGAGCAAATCATTGTGTGAACACTCGAATCAAGGACAACCCCAGAAACTTCTCCCTTGGAAGAAGCCATCAAGCCCTACTCCAGATCAGAAACCCACAGAGAGAAAAAAAGGGCCGCAACCCCTGTCACTTCCACCTCCCGAGCTCCACAATATCGGCCACTCCAGCCCTCCCACCCTCGCACCAGAAAAAAGGGAGATCACCAACGCCAAAGGAGACTTCTACAACCCCCGAACCCCCCTTGCCACCACGGGAGCGCTCAATACCCAGCCACAGAGCCACTAGCTCGCCCGAATCCAAACGCCCGTGCACGTGGAGCCACCCCCGAAACCACCAGTCGGCACAGGCAGCAGGGAAACGCACCAGAACACACTAGAGATTATTCGTCTGCCCCCAAGAACACCAAACACCCCTCCCCAAAATGCGTAGATGCAAAAAGAAAAGGCCTCGAGCTAGGGCACGGGTGCCCTAGCTCGGCCCGAGCAGAGACAGTCGCACGCCATCAGCTAAAAATGTAATTCTAGAATTGTCTTTTTATTCCTTTAAAAGACATTGAATGTGTTTTGGGATTTCATTTTTTGAGAAAAAAAACTCTCTTTTTAGTTTTCTTGTTCTTATGGACTCATATCAATTGGTATCAAAGTTGAAGGATCATGTCCTTAGATTTGGTTTCCTCAAAGGTTTGATTAATATTTACCAAGCCCCTCTCTATTTGGTTATCATTTATCTAGGATTCCTGATGATTTCATTTGGTACTCCATTCTACATATTCATTTATAGCACGAGATCTAATATTTGGCGGGTTTCTTACTTTAACCCTTATTAGATCTATGTTCTATTTTCTTAGGCGTCCCAATATGAAAGTTTGTATCTCATTTTGATAGTCTTTTAAGTTTTTTTGAGGTTTTTAATGATGGAAACACAATATTTGATCAATTTAATCTGTTTGTCTTGTCTATAATTTCAATTTAAAATAAAATAAAATTAGTGTTGTGGATCAAAAGTTACACCCTTTGAAAAACCATCAATAAGAAAATTTTTTTCTATGCATTCCATATTTAAATAGATCCTAAGTGGCATACCCAAAAATAAGAGACTTATTAAAATTATATGAACACAAGTAATATGTAAAAAAAAAATCAAAATAAAATAGAGAACCAATATTGTGCCCTCATCTTATTTCCTTCCTACCATCCTATCCAAATCCATCCACCCTCCCATGTTTGATCTTGATAAGGAGTCTCCATGCTATCCTTATATCCATACCTTATCTATATCCTTTATTATCCTCATATCTCATATCCTTCATCCTATCCAAATTAATCTCTTTCACACCTTTGATCTTGATAAGGAGCCTCTATTCTATCCTTCCTACCATATCTTATTCACATACTCCAATATCCACCATCTCATTTACCTTATCTTGTCTCCATCCCCCCATGCCATCCAATTATCCTCTCTTTTTACCCTTGATATTGATAGAGAATTAGGGGAAAATATTCATGCATTCTTTGTACAATGCAAGCCTTACTTTCATTTTCATCCATGTCCCTTGTCTACTATCCTTCCATCTCACACATCCTTTATTGTCTTCCATCCATGATTGTACACACTTTAGTGTGGGTAATCTTGGTCCTTTGAAACTAGTCATTGGTTCTCCCATCCTCTTATCTCCCATCAAAATCCATATAATAAATTCATCTATCTCCTATCTAAAAAACCCCTCTATCCTTCCATCCTTTTACCAAGGCTTGGTTCTCCCTTGTCATTGATTCCCAACCATTCCTCTATCCTAGTCATCCTATCCTCCATCCAATCCTATCTTATCCAATCTATTTATCCTCAATGATCCTTCCAATCCAACCATCCCCATACAATCTATCCAAATACAATAAATTTTAAGCTATATAATCTTGGAACCTAGATCATCATCTAAAATAAATCCATCTTTTTTATCCAAATCAGTTGATAATCTATTGATCAACTATCAAATTATCATCATAAAGATGTATCCTTACCTGTCCAACTATTGTTATTATCTTTGACAAAACAATCCTTGGGGTACACAATGTTCTTATCATTAAATTTTCTATCCTCATCATCAATGAATCAATCAGATCAATCAATTTTTAGGTTGACTAGGGCATAATCCTAGTTTGTTTCTTTCTTGTTGTGCATTTTTTTAGATTATCTCTTTTATTTTTTATCATTTTATTTATTTATCATGGTCTTTTCACTCTATTTCCATAAGGGAATCATGGTGTTATAAGGAATATGTTTGCATTTTGACCTTTTTGATCATGTACTTGACACATTCTCATCTTGGTTCCTTACACCTTGATGCATAATGTCAAGTACAATATCAAATATAGGTTGCTTATACTATTGCAACATTATGATAATCCATACTCATTCTCCACCCATATCTTCATCATCCTTATCTTCTCCCATCCATCCTTATTTAATTCCTCCTTTCATCCTTTATCCTCTAGTCCTCCCATCTATTTTGAGAGAACACTCATGTTCGATGAACCCATTTGTCCTCTTGAGGGGGCATACCACTACCTCCTCTTCATCCTAACTCCTCATCCTCGCTAGTGAATGGGGTATCATACCACTATTGTGCCGTAATTAGACCCAATTTTTAGTCCCTTCACATCATTCTCCCTTCAAAACAACATTTATAGGCCCCTTAGACCTATTAATTTTGATCTAGAGGCTCGTTTCACATGTGAAATCACATAAAATCTGACAAACAACATTTAAATACATCATACACTGACAACCCCCTTTCAAACAACAGTAGTGGGACCATTCACCACCTTGGGCGAATGAGTCCCCTCTGGTGGGACCCATTCGCCATGGGTGGTGAATGAGTCCCCTTTGAGGGAAATTACAAAATTAAGTGGGAATTTAATCAATTTAACTTTTATTTCCAGTGAATGTTGGCCTCTTAGGTGTAATTAACAAGAAAATAAGATGTTGTTGCCTATAAATACACATTTTAATTCATTTCACACAACCTTTTGATCATTTTTATCATCTCATTATCATTCTTCAAGAGAAAAATCATTTTACAGCAAGTTTCATTAGCAAAAGTTGAAGTTTTAAAACAACAAACTAGGGTTTTTACAAGTCTTGGAGCTCACTAATCTTGTCAAGATCCAACATTGCAAAGGGTTGATGATGGATGCCTATGGTGAATCATGAAGAAATATAGGGTGAAGAGGTGCAACTAGCCACCAAATCATGCCTAAGGACTTGGTTTCCTATTGATTCCATCTTCCATTATTACTCTATCTTCAGACTAAGGTTTACATTGTTCTTATTTGGGTATGTGTAGGATCATGATGGGCCAAAAAGTGGCAATATGATGGGTATATATAGGGTATGTGGCTGACGACTTTTTTTTAACCAAAAATTGATGAGATGAAAAGGGTTTTTAAAGGATATTCTTAGCTTTCTACCAATATAAATTATGCTTTTATTTGAATTTAATAAATAATTATTATTTACTTTCTATTTGAATTATGAATAAAGTCTTGATTGATAGGTTGATTGAAAAAAATCTATAGCTTCCAAACTGTATAACATTTTTTGAATCTAACAGATGTGTCACATTCTATGCTTCACATACTATAGGATTAAAAAAAGAAAAATTGAATTTCATGAAGTTTTGACCAAGTTAAGGTGGTTAGACATACGAGTTTTTATATTTTTTAAAAGTTGTAATAAAAAATCATAATTAATTATTTACTTGAAAAAAAATTACAAAAAAATATGCATCACATCGGTACATAGTCCTCTACCTATATCTAAAATCTTATAAAAAAATATTATCATTTTATTGTATAGGGTATTTGTATTGACACCTACTTATTTTTCCCCGAAATTCAAGTACTCAAGATTGAAATTTCAAATTTTCACCAAATAGATTTTTAAAAAAAAAAAAATAAACTTAGTAGTTTAGAAAATACATTCAATTTGCTATAGATTATATTCTTACACATTTTTGAAATAATATAGATAACTTATTCAAATTTTTACATCAAGTTTCCTAACTCTGATTTTTCTATTTTTTTTGCCACTTAAGGGCTTGTTTTTTCCATGATGATCCTGCACATGCCCATTTAGAATTTGCATGTTATTTCATATTCATGTGTTATTTGTTGTAAGGTTTCTAGGGTAGAGATCTTGCATCCTTTCAATCATTCTTGCATGTCTTATTCTAGATTAGTAGAATAGGGTTTTTGTCACGATTCAACCTTTCTTATTCTTTAACACATCTAAGGCTTGGGTTTATGTAGATTTCTCTCTATTTAAGGTTTAATTACCTACCTAGGGGTTTTAAAAAGGAAAACCCCCCATTAGATCAACTCTTTTAAGCTGTTTTGCAGGAATTTTCTTAGATCTGGAATTAGGTTTCCATTAGAATTTGTTGTGCAGGTGTCAAGGTCTAGATCTGAGTTTTGAGTTTGCAAAAATTAGAAATAGGATTGATTCACTATGCTTGGTGAATGAGTCCCACATAAGGTGTAGAATTGAGTCAGATGCTGTTTCAGATCCCCGATTGTCAGAAAACAGGTTCTGTGCAAAAAAGTCCTGATCTGGGACTGATTCGCCCAAGGTGGCGAATGTGTCCCAGTCAACCCCAGTTTAGATTTCATCAGCTTTCCAGATTGTCATTCAGTCCTCTACAACCTTATAGGTGCATACATTCTAGGAAATAACCTTCTGTTTAGTGAAAAATTGCATTATGTTCATCATTTTCAATCTTTTTGCATATCACAATGTGTTTTCAAACATAGCCTAAATTGCACTTTTGTATTCATTTTAGTTCATTTTAATCAGTCAATTGCATTTAGTTTAGTTTTTTTACATTATATCACATTGCATACATCTTAATTTGAATGTTACATAAGCATTTTGGAACCTAATCTCTCTCCTTTTAGTTGAAAAACCCTAGAAGTGCTAGAGAAGCATCTAGGTTCCCAAATTCTATGTTCCATTTTGGTGAACCCAATGTTTGAGAATTATAACATTCTGATTTACATTCCTAATTGCATCTTAGGTCTTCATTATTTTAAGCTCTTGCATTGTTTTAGGCTTATTAGAAACATTGCATTAGTAAAAGAATTCTTTATTTTACATCATTGCATTTCTTTCCATCTCTGTATTTGCATTCTGGATTTGCATTGTACAAAGTTCAGAGTCTATAGAAAAACACAAAACAACTAGAAAAAATTAAAAAATTCATCTCCTGGGACTCATTCGCCACCTAGGGAGAATCAATCCCTTTACAATTTTTCATTAGAAATTCCAGATTTTAATTTCTTGCATTACATCTTTCTGTTCTCTGTCAGTTCCTTTCTATTTTTGTTTAGGTCTTCTTTGTTTTCTTAGCATAAATTTTATTTTTCTCATGGCATTTATGGATAGTCTTAGAATTTTACAAGTTCCATTTTCAATTATCTTTCGTAGTCCTTTTAGATCATCTTACATTGAGGAAACTATTGCAAATCTCCAAAACCAATCAAACAACACATTAAATGATCCAATTAAACATATGATTCAAATTCAAAATAACATCTCATCCAAGCCACTTAGTAGTGATGATGTTGCTAAGTTAGATGAGACCCTTAAGGGTGTCCTCTCACTCACTTTATCCTCTAACGTTTGTAATGGGAAACATAAAACCCTTACTGAAACACCCTCCCTCAAACCTTTTGATTGTGATGACTTTGATTTGTTAGATGAAGCCCTCCAAGAATTCATCTCACATAAGCCATCCACTAAGGTTTGTGCTAACAAACTTATGATAAAAAATGTTCATAGCTCTAATGCTTTCCTTGAACCTCCTAAACAAGTTGATGATTGTTCACCCTTTCAACCTTTTAGTAGTGATGATTTTCCTTTTCTAGATGAGTCTCTTGAAGACTTCATCTCATCCAATTCATCCACTATGGTTTGTTGTGACACCTCTAACATTAAGGAAATTCATGTAATTCAACCAAAACTTATCTTTTATCCACCTTCACATCCACTTCATCCTTCTAATAAACCTAAACTTACTGTTTACCCACCCTCGCATCCCCTCCATCCCTCTAATGTATCATAGAAATCTAGTAATGATACTGTTGCTCATACATATAACACACAAAATAACCCACAACCACCACAAATAATTCCACCATCATTACCTTTACCTAATCTGCCTAGTGCTCCTTATTATAACCCACCTATAAAGGAGTATGATCTTGTTGAAAAATTAAAGAATACTCCTACCAAAATCTCTCTTTGGGAATTGCTTCAAACTTTACCAAGTTATAACACCATTCTTCAAACCACTTTGAAACAAATAACAATCCCTCCTAGAACCACTCCGAGTGATGTGGCAGCTCTTGTCCAAAAGAATAGTCTTCATACTACTTTTCATCAACACGAGCTCCCTCCTTTGGAGTTATGAAAAAACCATGATTCCTTTACAATCATTGCTCAGTTCCATCACATAGGTATCAAATACACTCTCATAGATAATGGTTCTACCCATAATGTGTGTAGTGTGAGCCTTCTTGATTGATTAGAAGTTGATAGATAAAAAATAATACCTGATTTCATTTCTATTCGAGGATCTGATAATACAATAAAGCAACCACTTGGGATAATCACTTTACCTATTACGGTTGGAGTGGTTACTTTGTAGACTCCTATCCATGTCATGCCTTATGATCTCTCATAAAATCTTCTTTTAGGCTGACCTTGGATTCATGAGATGAATGCAGTGCCTTCAACTCTTCACTGCATCATGAAATATGTTTATAACAATCGTATATACCAAATTGAAATCGACCCTGAGCCTGAAAAATTACTTGCATCTTGAAAAAAGAGGTTACAAGTCCTTTGAAAACATTGATTCCAACCTCTAACATTGATCCTCCTGAAATTGAACATAATGACATGGAATTGGTCTCTAAATTATTTGGTGATGATTGGGGATCCTTACACTTCACACCCTAGTTTATGGGCGAATACATACGCAAAAGAAAGATGAAAATCCTGACCAACCAACCATTATGTCCACTCAAAATTCTAAACAATCATCTCAATCATCTATCTCTTACAATATAGATGAAAATGCAACATACACAACAAATTTTGACGAGATAGATTATCAATCCCTGCCTACCTTGTGTGAAATGGAAAGACTTTATGGGAAAGGTTATAAATTTGTAAAAAAATTAGGCTATACTGGAAAAGGGTGTGGAAAAAATGAACAAGGTATTTGTGTCGCTATTGAACCTAATAAACAAGAAACGAAAACAGGATTGGGATATTCTTTTTCTAAAACAATTAAAGCTACTCAATGACCATCCTTAAACATTAACATGATCACATGTCAACCACAACACCAACTCACCATTACTCATCCTGACTTGCTTGATCCAATCCTCCCACCTTCATGGTTGTATGTCGATAGTGATGAGGCCTTGAAACACATATTTGGTGTTTATGATACCCCATCCTCGCGTGCTTCTCTTAAACACATCACTCGTGCTATAAATGTTACCGAGCAAGAAATGCATGATATCATTGACGAATTGTTGGCATCTGAAAGTTCTAAATCCAATGCGCTCCCTTTAGGAGATACACTTGATGTGCTTATGGAAATTACTGATAAAGATAAAGTTATTAAAATTGGGAAGTTCCTTGATGATGAAGAACAAGAAGATACAACTGCTTTACTTCATGATTTTCCTAAAAATTTTGCTTGGAAATATTCTGATATGCCAGGAATTGACCCAAAAATTGTGATGCATAATATTGTCCTCAATAACAATGCTAAACCTATTCGTCAAAAGATTCATAAAATTCACCCTAATGTGGCCTTGCGTGTTAAAGAAGAACTTGAGAAACTTCTTGATGTAGGCTTTATTAGACTGATTGATTATTCTCCTTGGATCTCAAACATTGTCGCAGTTGCAAAACCTGATAAATGAATTAGGATGTGCACCAATTTTTGAGACTTGAATAAAGCCTCTTTAAAAGATGATTTTCCACTTCCTAATATCGATATGATTGTGTATTCAATTGCTGGACATGCTTTGTTGTCATTCATGGATGGATTCTCTGGTTATAATCAAATCCTTATTAATCCTCGAGATCAATATAAAACTACCTTCACCACTATTTGGGGAACCTTTTGTTGGGTTGTGACGCCCTTCGGTTTAAAGAATGCTGGCACCACTTATCCACATGCAATTACATTAATATTTCATGATTACATTCACAAAATCTTGGAAGACTATGTTGATGATATTCTTGCTAAATACTTAACTTGACAAGACTATGTAAATGTCCAAAAAATATCTGAATGAATCAAACAGTATAACATGTGATTGAATCCAAAAAAGTGTGTCTTTGGCATAGATAGTGGTAAACTATTAGGGTTTTTCATATCTCGTAGAGGCATTGAGGTGGACACAAAGAAAATAGATGCAATTGTTAACATGCCACCCCCCAAGAATATTTCTTAGTTACACACATTACAAGGATGCATTCAAGCTATCTGTCATTTTGTCGCATCTTTAGTTGATCGTACATTACCTTTCACCTGTCTCCTTAAAAAGGGTGTTCCCTTTTATTGGGATGACGATTGTAAACAAGCTTTTGAGATTCTAAAGGAATATTTAGCTACTCCACCTATTTTACAACCGGTTGTGCCGTATAGACCGTTCATCTTGTACATCACCGTATCTACCCATGCTCTTGTAGCATTGTTGCCTCAGCAAGACGATCATGGTAAAGAGCACCCTGTTTATTTTATTAGCCACACCTTAATTGATTATGAAACACATTATTCATCAATTGAAAAATAATGTTTGTCTCTTGTATTCACTACTAGTAAGTTGTGACATTATTTACTAAATGTTGAAGTACAAGTTGTCACAAACTTTGACCCTCTTAAATATCTTTTCAAAAAAATCAATCTCTCTGGACTCCTAGCTAAGTGGGTGATGTTGTTAATTGAGTTTGACCTTAAATTTGTTTCACAAAAAGTAATCAAAGGTCAAGACTTAACCAATCACTTAGCTGATGCTCCTTCTTCCTTTACCTTACCTACCATTCATTCCTTTCCTGATGATCATGTTTTAACCGTTGATATTAAACCATGGGAGTTATTCTTTGATGGGTCTAAGTGTCAAATAGGTTCTAGTGCTGGAGTGGTCCTAATTTCACCTGACAGTAACCCTATTCCCTTGTCCTATAATTTAAATTTCCTATGTACAAATAATAAAGCCAAGTATGAAGCATTGATTGCAAGATTGCTAGCTGCTTTATCTCTTCACGCTCGACATCTTAAGATCTTTGGTGATTCACAATTAGTCATCAAAAAAATCAATGGCACCTATCAAACTAAACATGATAAATTATTAAAATACAAAGACCTTATCATGAAGCTATTAGATAAATTTGATTCGTTCACCATTGATAACATCCCACGTAAAGACAACCGACATGCAGATGCAATGGCAAGTGCAACTTCTCTCATATCCCCACATGATCCTTCTATAGATTTCACATTCATTATTCATACCATCATGACACCTTCGATCAATACTCCGTGAGAAGATATTTTAGTGGTAACTCAATCACTTTCATGTGAATGGTATGATACGATATACAATTACTTAAAGGATGGTACCATTCCTGAACTTACCACAATGAATACTCAAAAGTGCTTATGCAAACTCACAACTAAATATGTGATTCTTGTAGATGCATTGTATAGAAGATATTTTAATGGTCTCCTATTATGTTGTCTTAAGGATTCTGAAATCCCCTTAGCGCTTGAACAAGCTCATGCCGGTGCCTATGGAGGTCATTTTGGAGGGTGTTCATTAGTGCAAAAACTTATTTGTATGGGTTATTATTGGAGACATATGGATAAGGATTGCTTCACCTATGTTAAACGATGTCACAAATTCCAAGAACATAGCAATCTGATTCATGCTCCTGCTACTGAGCTTCATGCCAATGTTCCCATTTGGCCATTCTTAGTATGGGGGTTAGATCTTATTTGAAAAATTTCACCTCCTTTTGTTGGACACACGTTTCTCTTAACCGCAATTGATTATTTCACAAAATGGGTCAAAGTTATCCCTCTTCATTCAACAAGTGCTAAAGTAATTTGTCGTTTCCTCTTGGAACACGTAATTGCTCACTTTGCACTTCCTTCCACAATTGTTTAAAACAATGGAACGCCATTTAAGAATAACGAATTTCAAAAATTTCTCCAACTCTTCAACATTCAACATCACTTTTCCACACCATACTATCCGCAATCCAATGGACAAGCTGAGAATACTAATAAACTTCTTGAACAAATCCTTAAGAAATCTATTAGCAATATCATAAAGATTGGCATACACAACTCTCTTATGCACTTTGGGCTTATAGAACTAATGTTCATTCATCCATTGGAAATACCCCTTATAGCCTTGTTTATGGTACTGATGCGATTATGCCCTTAGAGTTAGAAATTCCTACTTTACGAGTTGCTCTCTGAGATCTTTTTGATTATGAAACTTATAAAGCTCAATGAGTACATCAACTTGAGATGCTTGATGAATAGCATATTAACACTCTCAAACATCTGCAAGCTCACATCCAACAATTATAATAAAAACACAACATTCATGTTATTCCTCGATCATTTTCTAAGGGAGATTTTGTTCTTATTGAAAATAAACAAAATGTTAGTGCTTATAATGTAGAAAAGGATAAGTTTATCCCTAATTGGTTGCGACCTTATATAGTTGATACTAGTTATGGGTCTGGTGCTTATATTTTAAAGTAGATTGATGGAACATCCCTTAGGGAATTGATTAATGCCACGCATTTGTGCCAGTATTATCTCTAATCACTTTTGAATAGTATGCCTGATATAGTAGTGTTGTTTAGAAGTTATTTGATGATTATTCTAAAATAAATTTCACATTGCTTCATTCCTGACAACTAGATTTGTGTTTGTCTTGAACACTAAAGTAATTATTTATGTTCATTTTAGATTTGTGTTTTTCTTGAACACATCATCATGATATATATATACACAAATAAAACATAAATCACTAACAAACATGCATTAAATCAAATGTTATCACCTATGTCTCCAGTTGAATGAGGAATGTCAAGCCCCTCATCTCTGGGGGGCATGGAGGATGTGCTAGCCTCCCTCTGACTCTGCATGTTGATGTATGTTGTAGCTACTACTCGTGATCTGGTCCTGTAAGTGTGTGAAGATTCTCCATACTTGTACCGATCCTCAATAGCTACCTCATCATCCTCACTAAGGGGTGGCTCCTCATAATAATAATCCTCCTCATAATCCTCCTCCTCCTCATCCTCCTCATCCTCTCCTCCATCTTGGTCCTCATAGTCAGGATCAACATTGGACTTGTACTCTTCATCGATCGCATCTATAAAAATATCTATTGGCCTATATTGTACCTCCTATGCCCTCTCCTCTAGCTCATCACCCTCATCTGCTATTGGCTCTGCATCACCTAGGGGGAAGTCCATGGGAAACACAGGAGCTAGTCATGCATATGCCCACCACTCTTCGAACTCATCTGGGCTACCGACATCATCAACATCAGAGACTAGTGGCTGGTCATGATCTAGATCATCAGAATCACTCTCACGAACATGATCTATAGTTAGTCAAACAATATCCCCTAGCCTCCAGGTACTCTGCACTGATCATCTAATGAAGGGGCATGCTCTAGGTGGTGTTTGAACCTATCCAAACTATCGCATGATTCACCCATAATAAAATGGTCATACAACGTAGTCATGTCTCCCTGCTAAATATCTATCCATATAGATCCTTCGTAGCTTCCCAGTGTGATCTGTCCACTTAAGAGTGAGTAGATAAGGTCTCCATAAGATCTCATCCTCCTCCAGCCAGTTGAATCTCACCCTCCAAAACTCTAAATCCCCATACTACAATAACTATCGCAAAGGGTAGCCCAATGCTCGTGGGTACTCTACTGCTATAGTACATGGATATCCGATAGGCTGGTACATGCGATATGCTCAAGGAACCACACCTGTTAAAGCATACAATGGACCATATTTTCAATCTCTTGATATACAAATCTCCCCAAATCATAGTACAAATTTTCTAGAATGCAGCGACCCCATGCATAGATTGTCTTCCGCTCATACATCCCCCGTACCAAGTATACCAGTCCACCATCCAAGTGTGTCGCTCATCCATCTGGATTAAGTAATAGTGCCGCTATGTGCATCATAATCTATCTCACCACAAGAGCTCATGAGTACAACAACATAGGTAGCTCAATCTATGCTCTAATCCTCTCATCATGTATTGGTCCTCCTAGGCAATACTGCATATCTCTCTTCCTCTCTCGGAATGATCGATCCCCCTGAAAATACACTCATGTTCCTTGAATGGGAACTCAGAGAATGCAATGTACATCCTTGAGTGTGATCGTCATTTCACCGATGGGAAGATGAAAGGTACAGGTATCTGCATCCCAACACTCACACAAAGCCATCAACATAGCATCATGGTATCTCATGGGTGGCATCATGTATGCCCAATAGATACCCACTAACTGCAGATACTCTGTCTGTTTGACTGATAGCGCTGGTGATAGATCTATCAAAAATGACAATTTTCTTCCCCCAAGCCCCTGCCACGACTGGGCGGAAACCTATCAAAATCATTAGAAAATATTCTAAAAATTCATCTACAATCTTCAAATTTCATATTATTCATCATGCAAGTGTGATAAAGTTACTCTAGTGTGCTTTTCTAATGGCCCTAGATACTTTAGAACCCTTTTTTGGGCATTTTTCAAAGGCAACAGGGACACTTTGCGAAGAAATAGGACACTTTGTGAAGAAAAGAGACAGTTTGCGAACAAATGAGACACTTTGCGAACAAATGGGACACTTTGCGAAAAAAGGGGACACTTTGCGAAATTTTTTCCAAGAACCCTACATTAACCTATCCTTGCATAAAAATCATTACAATATCATCAAATCACATGGCGAAAGTTGCAGAATTGACTCACCTCATGATATTGCTCACCGCGTGCTACCTGCTCACGAAGATCATCCAGCTGCGAAGGTGTGTAATCTCGTTTGCTTGACATCTTTTCCTCACCATCACTCTCAACCTACAATGAAGGTAAAATGAATAGTAAATGACAAATTACTTTCATCCATTCCTTTTACTTTTTACCTCTTTTTACTCTCACATATTAATCTAATGTTACAATCTTTTTCGAAGAAACTTATAATATAGCTCTTCTTAAACTTAACATAACGAGAGCTAGGGTAATCCATTTTCAATGTATTTTGATGCATTAGAATCGTGATTCCACACCTAACATCTTCATTTATGTATTTTTATGTGGCATGGTACTTGGAAATTCCCTATGATACATGTTTCTTGTTCGACTGGCTAGATTGCTACCTTGATTCCACCTCCATAAAGCAAGCAGAATCAAGGGGGGAATACATCTACCCTCAAATTGGATTCCTAAGAGTTAGATAAAAGGATTTTTGGACAATTAACGAATGTGTTTTGTAGGATGCGGTTCCTAATGTTGTGGTTTGTAGATAACTACACTGGGGGCTTCATTCTCCCATCTTCTGAATGAGTATCCTTTTATGTAGTAAGGTGTATCTTTTAGAGTCCTTTAGCTTACATATGCACATAGAGTCATATGGGCGCTAAAGTGGGCGCTAAATGTGCTATAGAAAATTGGACCCTCTTGAGAAAAGAGATAATTTCATGCATAATTAGACCCACTTTTGAGTCCCTTCACATCATTCTCCCTTCAAAACAACATTTATAGGCCCCTTAGACCTATTAATTTTGATCTAGAGGCCCGTTTCACATGTGAAATCACATAAAACCAAACATACAACATTTAAATACATCATACCTTGATAAACCCCTTTCAAACAATAGTAGTGGGACCCATTTGCAACCTTGGGAAAATGAGTCCCCTCTGGTGGGACCCATTCGCGAAGGGTGGTGAATGAGTCCCCTTTGAGGAAAATTACAAAATTAAGCAGGAATTTAATCAATTTAACTTTTATTTCCGGTGAATGTTGGCCTCTTAGGTCTAATTAACAGGAAATGAGATGAACTATTTCCTATAAATACACATTTTAATTCATTTCACACAACCTTTTGATCATTTTTTATCATCTCATTATCATTCTTCAAGAGCAAAAGCATTTTACAACAAGTTTCATTAGCAAAAGTTGAAGTTTTACGACAACAAACTAGGGTTTTTGCATGCCTTGGAGCTCACTAATCTTGTCAAGATCCAACATTACAAAGGGTTGATGATGGATGCTTATGGTGAATCATGAAGAAATCTAGGGTGAAGAGGTGCAACTAGCCACCAAATCATGCCTAAGGACTTGGTTTCCTATTGATTCTATCTTCCATTATTACTCTATCTTCAGACTAAGGTTTACATTATGCATATTTAACATTTGCATGTTATTTCATATTCATGTTTTATGTGTTGTAAGGTTTCTAGGGTAGAGATCTTGCATCCTTTCAATCATTCTTGCATGTATTATTCTAGATTAGTAGAATAGGGTTTTGTCATGATTCAGCCTTCCCTAGTCTTTAACACATCTAAGGCTAGGGTTTATGTAGATTTATCTCTATTTAAGGTTTAATTACCTACCTAGGGGTTTGACCAAGGAAAACCCCCAATTAGATCAACTCTTTTAAGCTATTTTGTAGGAATTTTTTGAGATTTGGAATCGGGTTTCCATCAGAATTTGCTATGCAGGTGTCAAGGTCCAGATCTGAGTTTTAAGTTTACAAAAATTAGAAAGAGGACTGATTCACCATGCTTGGTGAATGTGTTCCACCTAAGGTGGAGAATTTATTTAGATGCTATTTCAGATCCCCAGCTGTCAGAAAACAAGTTCCGTGCAGAAAAGTCCTGATCTGGGACTGATTCGCCCAAGGTGGTGAATGAGTCCTAGTCAACCCCAATTCAGATTTCATCAGTTTCCAGATTGTCATTCAGTCCTCTACAACCTTCCAGGTGCAAACATTCTAGGAAATAACCTTCTGTTTAGTGAAAAATTGCATTTTGTTCATCATTTTCAATCTTTTTGCATATCACAATGTATTTTCAAACATAGCCTAAATTGCACTTCTGCATTGATTTTAGTTCATTTTAATTAGTCAATTGAATTTAGTTTAGTTCATTTACATCATATCACATTGCATACATCCTAATTTGAATGTTACATAAGCATTTTGGAACCTAATCTATCTCCTTTTAGGTGAAAAACCCTAGAAGTGCTAGAGAAGCATCTAGGTTCCCAAAATCAATGTTCCAACTATATTTTATTCTTCTTTGAAATTATGTTACTTCTCTTAGTTGAAAATCATCTCAAAGAGGGAAAAAATGTAGAGACTTGAAGTATGACCTTATCCCACCACACCTATTTTTAGTCTATCCTAAGCTATTAATTAAGTAAATAATATTTATTTAATTTATTTACTTATTCCATCACCTTTATCCCACCTTATCCCAACCAATTAATTAAATAAATACCCATTATTTATTTAATTAATTTTTCTATTATCTTTATCCCAAAATACACCAACTAAATTAATTAATTAATTAATTTAGGGTAATTAATCCTCATTACCTTTTCCTCCATGATTTAATTCCACTTTATTCCTCAATCCTTGTCCATTTAATCTTAGCCCTTTATCTTGTTTGCATGGATCATAATCTAAAATTATCATCATGTGGCAAGTGTCCTTTTCACATGTCTATTTAATACCCCATATGGATTTATTGAACCTAGACACTTTACAAAAGTCAAACTAACTTTCCATATTAGACATTCATTTCATATCCAACGTCTCTTAATCCTATGCATCCACATAAGGCTATTTCCCTAATGAGATTCCTAGAAATATCATTTATCCCTCATGTGACACTTTTCACATGACTATAACTTTGATCCCCAACCCCAATCCTCATTCAATCCTTTCTATCCATTAACCAATCCATATTGGCCCTTTATTTCTCACATGGAAATTCTATAAATGAGAGGCCTCCCATCCCATTCTCAATCAATATTCCATATTCATAATATTATGCTATTGAATTTTCTATCTACTTATTCCATAGCCTATCTTATATTCCTTCATGATATCCTCATGCTATCCAGTTGATCATTCATCATATCAATCATATAATCATACTACTTGTATAAGCAACCACATTCCTCCATCAACACATCAAAAGAGAAAATCAAGTGGAACTAGAGTGCACTCTACTTCATTTCTATCTAAGGAGAAAGAAGGGTTTTAGGTGAAGATATTGTGTATATTACATTATATTCCTTGTCATTTACCTTCATTTAATTTTCTTATCATCAATACCCAACTCTAGTGGCTGATATCTTATTTTCATACTATCTTAAACTAGATAAATCTAAAAGGATTTAATTTGAACTATTTTAACAAGCATGCACAAGGAGTGGAACACATAGTTTCTAGTTTATAACACACTAGATTTCATCTTTTATTTATTTTCATGATCCACCACCTTCTAGCCATCATTATGCTAGACCCCTTTCCAATGGCCTTTTGAAAATTTATACAAAAAAATAGAGGATCTTTTATCACTCGTTTAATGTTATTTTCACTTGCAATTTTCTTAAAAACATGTACCTTTTTTTCTAGAATGATGATGGCATAAATTATTTTCTATTTAGGCAATCTATTTTTCTAGACATTATCTTTCCTTAGCCACTTTTATTTATAGCTCTCATTTTGATAAATTTTATGTATCGTAAATTGCACATATGAAGTCCTATTTATGTCCCTAATTTTTTAAAAGTACACACTTTTCCATGTATTTTGCATTGGTGTCATTTGTTTATTCTCATTCCATACTAGAATTATACTTTTAGCATATGTTCAATTTTAGACTTTTCAAAATTTTAATATCAAAGTTTTTCAAAAAAATTAATGTGTGACAATTTGTTTGTTTGTTTGTGTTTTTTTTTTTGCATTTACATATCATTTTGGGCTTGTCAAATACTTATGACTATAAATTTCCATGGGGGTGTTTCTCTATCACAATCTAGTATACCTTCATGCATGTGTGCCTTTCTTTTATGCACACTTTTCTTCGTTGTAGGTACTACACTGAAACATCTCATTAAATATTTTGATTTGATTTTTTATCACCTTATTTTATTTTATATTGTGACACATTTTTTTTATCTTTCTATCATACCTCTACTTATGTATTATGAGAGGCTTTTATTATTTTTACTTCTGCTTTATATTATAGTGACTTATATATCTAGTGTTTTCCCTATATGGTAGGTAGGCATAGCAGGTGGTATGTATGAATACTAGTGAGATAGAAAACTTACCATATAAAAACTCTTGGATACATATTTAAATGGAGGATACATTAATTATTTGACAAGTATTTATGTGCACCATGCTAACACCTTTTAGAGTGTTATTTGTATCTTAAATTTCTAGATTGTTGCATTTAATCAATATATTGGTGTGTATTCACCATCTATGTGTTATTCAAGTAGTATTCATTCATGTAGATTCAAATATTTTGATCTTGAGGTAATAATTTTTATTTTGATGTTAGCTTTGTATATCTTTGATGTTGATTTCATTAGAGGTCTCCTTAGCATGCCAATTGTTTCTATAAATTTGATATGTGTTTCTACAACTTCTTGTGTTCTTTTCATGGGGAAATTCATGTTCATGTTCCTAATATTTTAGGGATAACTATTCTTTCTTTGGAGAGGTTTCTTAGTCCTAATTTTTTGTCCCTTTGAGAGAGATTTTATTCTTGTATGGGGAAGTTTTCCACTCTTTCCTTTCTTCTAAGGGAAAATTTATACATGGGAACCAAATGTGGTCTCTTTTCTTGAACCCATTATCATCATCTCTATCTACCTAAGATTTATTTATGAGGTGTTGTTAGAGTGTATTATATTTATTTATTGCCTTATTATCCTATATTTATCATGCACATAGGATAAAATTTCTTAGGTAGGTATCTAATTGGGTATGTGTCATATCTTTGACATGTAACATTTTATTAGAGGTGTCTTTCTATCTCTAGCAATTTACTTGTTTATTATGATTCCTTGGTGATTAAGTAGTAGGTGTTAATTTAGGACACCTATTTTGGAATTTCTTGTATATGCTCATTTCATAATTGAAATTTCTCCTCTCTAATTCACTTGAGCATGCATATTTTATGATTGTATTCCCTTATTGTACATCCTCTTCATAATTAATGTACAATCTTTTTGTTGTATTTTAATCCTTCTATTATGTTGTTAGTTGCTCTCACCTAGTTCCTAGGTGATGTAGGAACATCCCTAGTTGTAAAAAAATCTTGTATCAACCAAAAAAAAATATTTTCTTATAGTTTATTATGTAGTTGTCTCAGTAGTTTCTTCTGCATTTTACTGTATTGTCATTTCTTAGCTCGCAGAATAGGATATTGGTTCTATACTAGGTCAACTTTGACATATCTAGATTTCAGGTGATTTAAATTTGTTTGTAGAAAGTTATCACTCTCAAAATTTTACTGTCATTTCTTAGACAGAGTATTCAGGGCCTATCTAACTTAGATTAGTTGTGTAGACCTTTTTCGAAATGTGTGGAGATTAATGGAACATTGTTTAGGAATTTTAAGTCCAAGGGGAACTTTCTTGGAGATCCACAATACATTTCCATCCATCGGTGGGTTATCTTTCATATTATTGGCCGACCTACACATTTGATCTTGCATTGGGGTTTTAAGCCCTTGAGGCTAACACAGATCATAATTGAAGCTAGAGATTCATATTTAAGATCATTTCTAATCCTTTGGAAATAAGTTAGTCAATCAAGTAAGTTAGGAGTTAGGTAATTAGATTCAACCTTTAGGGTTTTAGATTATAATAAGGCCTTGTACCAATTATAATATTTGTAATAACCTTGCGGCAAGCTTCTGAGCCCTAGTCATTTCACATAAGAGGCATATGATGAATGTAAGACTAAAAGTTGTTGAATCAATGATAATTCATGCTTGTTGAGAATTTCTTGAGTTATTTCTACTGTGTTGAAATTTAGGTTGCATGGTTGTATAGTCCCTTCTAGACCCTCCATCTTTGACTACACCAAGTGGTATTAGAGTGAGTTTCTAAGTATTGAGAAGGAATTCCTTATGGTGAACAAATCATTGACTTGAGGCATCCTGCAAGTGTTTTCAACTGAGCACCAACTATGAGGTAGTTGATACCTTGTAGCCAGATTGTCAAATTGAGGCAGTTGCACCAGATCCAAGGGGAAGAGATGTCACCAAGGAGATCACCTGATATGGAAAATGTTATTAGATGAATGAATAAAATGTTAGAAATGATGAGAGCAATGAGAATCTGGTTGGTTGTTATAGAAGATGGAAGGAGAGGTCTAAACCCTAGAAATTTAGATGAAAGTGGTGATGAATTAGATCATGTTGTAAATTAAAATGAAGAGAACCTAGAAGAAGAAGAAGAAGATTCAAATTAGGTAAAGATGTTGAAAGCTATTTCCAAGATTGGTAAGAGGCCTATAATTGAAACTCAAAGTTATGCAGGAAATTTAAACCTTGAGGGATTGATTGATTGGATCAATGATATGGAATAATACTTTGAGTATGAAGAAATTGAAGATCCAAAAAAAGTGAGATTTGCAAAAAATACATTGAAAGGACATGCTTCTATATGGTGGAAATAAGTTCAATTGGATAGGAGAAAATAACAAAGTGGGATAGGATGGTGACAAAGTTGAAGAATTAATTTATACCTGCTAATTAAGAGCTTGAATTGTTGAAAAGATTATATAACCTGAGGAAGAAGGAGAAATTTGTGAAGCTGTATACTGAAGAATTTTATAAGATGATCATCAGAGCTAGACATAGAAAATAAATAAAAGAAAAGGTTGTGTGGTAAATCAATGGAATGAGAAAAAACATCCAAGAAGAATTGAGCTTAGTAAAGATGACAACAGTTGAAGAAGCATAGCAATTTGTGTTAAAGGTATAGGATGAATAAGAAGTTTGAGAAAATATAGAGAAGTGCAAGAGGAAGATTCCAGAGAAGCGGATCACAATCAGGAGAGAGAAGAACATATGTGGAACAAAACAAAGATGGAGAACCTTACTACAATGAAGTGAAGGACACCAATTAAAACCGTAGAGGTAGAGAGGATAGAAATTTCTACTGCAGTGATAGAGGAGGCCATAATTCCTACCATGATGAAGGATATATGAGACATGAAGGAAGATGTGTGAAGATACTATATTTAGAGGAACTGGTTTCAAGTGTGGAGGTGAAGGGCATAGAGCATTTGAATGTCATCAGGGAAGTACTGGTAAGAGGACCGAGAATGCCAAAAGAACAAATTATGTGGAGGAAGAACCTATTGGATCATCTAGTTCGATAGGGAAAGTAGAGAAAGGTGAGTAATTAGTAATGAGAAGAGCTTTGATGCATGAAAAGGTGATTGAAGAACCACTGTAAAGGAATAATTTGTTCAAAACAAGGTGTAAATTTGGAGGAAAGGTATGTAAAGTTATCATTTATAGTGTTAGTAATTATAATTTAGTTTTAGAAGAGATGGTAACCAAGTTGAATTTGAAGAGGTTGAAACATCCAAATCCCTATAATATAGCATGGATTGAAGATGAACATAAGATCTTGGTAAGTGAGCAGTGTTTGGTGAAATTTCATATAGATGCATGCCATTTATTGTTAGGAAGTCTATGGAAATATGATAGGAAAGAAATTCATGATAGGAGAAAGAATATCTATATTATGCCTTCAAATGGCAAGAGAACTATATTGATACCTTTGGGAGAAGAGGACAAAAAGGAAGTTTGTGGCACTGCTAGACTATGTTTGGTAGATGGAAGGAAATTTCTAGAAGGATTGAGGCATGATGACATGTGTTTTGTATTAATTCAAAAGAAGTATAGTGATCTAGAGGAAAATAATTCTACCAAAAAGGATGAAGATGTAATGCCCCATCGTGCGAACCCAAAAGGACAACTAAGACAACAATTTCCCCATTTTTTTTTTTTTAAAGTTAACATATAAGAAATGTAAATTAAGTTCCAATCCACGAAATTCAATTTAAATAGATACAATAACAACCTATGTCCTCTAGGGTACATGTGAAGAAATTATGTAACCTAAACCCATAGCATAACAATAACGAATGAAATTCCAAATTTACAATAATTAACCATGATACAACATTCATTTACAAAACCATACATCTGTTATAATTCCATCATTATGAAAACATCCACATATGGAAATAAAACATAACAAGATTAACTTAATCTCAATAACCATAAACAAATTATCATCATGTGAGTACAATGGGGCATATTTCCACAGATACAACACATCAAGTAATGACAACCACACACCATTGAACACACAAGATTACAAAGGAAATATAATATATTACATCAGTTTCCATTCTGTTACATCATTCAATAACATAAGTATACATCATTGTTTCCCAACACAACATGGGAGTAGTACATCAAATACATGAGTATAACAAGAATAAATAATATATGTCTAGATATAAGGTGAACAATGGAACACTCTGAGTCTAGATGACACGACACTGCACGAATGCTGACAGGGAACCCAATGGGGTGTGTAGCATGTTCCAACCGACCACATGGACCCAAAGAAACACCCCCCATGCTAGGAATTGACAAGAAAGACCCATGAACAAGATAGTCAAGTAGAATGACCACAAGAACAAACCACAAAAAAAAACCAAAACATAACGATCAACCACGTCAATGCCTACAACAATATGACTACTTCTAGAGACATTCTAAGAAAATGGTAAGGCGTACTATGGGAGAGTGTCATCGCAAGACCCTATTATGGGTTATCTTGGCTACCTCTCAACAGGCGCCGACCCCCATCTATGGTTATCCTAGGTGCCCCTCACTGGGTGCCTGCCCCATAGGGTGACACGTGCAAGACCACTAGCCTCTCATGAGGATGAGGTAGCGACCTTGCTGACTATGACCTTCTCAGCCCACCCTTAGTCTGTGAAAGCACTAACAACATGGATGAGGTAACTTATTTATCTTTATTTAATGTTAACCTACCCATCCCACTAGATTGTTTTATTAGGTTTTATCTTATTTAACCAATCAATCATGGGTTATCTAGGCTGCCCCTTTGTGCGTCGGTCCCCATGAGGAGCCACTCTCCCTAATAGCCCAAAAAAAATTTCACAACATCAAGGGTGTACCAAAGCATGTACGCACAAAAACCACAACAACCAAGAGTATAGGCGAGGCATTAACCTTCTCTCACAAGGTCATAGTTTGAGGCAAGAAATATCATGAAACAAGGTACACCATATAAGTATGAAACATAAAATAAACCAACAATCTACAAGAGACTAACCAAGGAAAATTTAGCATGCATCTACTTTACCCCACTACCTCTGGAAGCCTAAAAAATAAATACCAAGAGAGAGAAACTTACACAATGTGGGTTCCTCACATACACAAAGCATGTCCAAACATAAAGTTACCTCAACAAGCGGAGTAAAACAAGAGAAAGGTACATTCAACATGGAACCACAATCAAATAAACCCAAGAGAAAACCTCACTTCAAGGAACCAAGGTTAGCCTCAAATTTTCCTAACATGAACAAGCAATCATATAGGGTAAAATTTAAATAAACCCTAACAATACTATTTATAAATCTGTAACAAAATCATTAAACTCAATCATTTGAATTTTCTAAAGAATAGATAAATAAAACGTTAAATTAAGAAATAACGTTTGTAATCCCTCAGAGTAAAGATAATTTTAATTATTCCAATAAACTATAATTTTTTTTCTATAATATATATTATAACTCAACCAAACTCCTTTTAATTAACGTCATGCTAAATATATATCTATACAATTATTATGAAAGTCCACAAATACATATATATATATATATATATATATATATATATATATATATATAAGCATTTAAATGCTTATACAAATATATATATATATATATAAGCATTTAAATGTCATATATATATATATATATAAGCATTTAAATGTCTTATATATATATATATATATGACATTTAAATGCTTATACAAATATATATATATATATATATATTTCATTAAAGCCATGGTTTGAAACATTCACACCGATTCATAGACAAGGCATAATTAAATTTTAATAAAATACAATGCATGAAATTGTATATTTTACATGAAAGCGCATGATGTATCTCAATTAAATAATGCGGATATAAATATATATAAAATATGTAGATGATACAGAAGAAAACTAGACGGGAATAATCATGAAAACTAGCGTACACATCCAAGGCATAGGGAGAGCCAATGAGGGGGAGGAAGGGCATGGCCTCCATGGGATGTGCAAAGTAGCCAAGACAAGTAGAATAAGTCAAACTTTTCAGAACTACAATCTAACACATGCAAATTTCCATATAGCTCTATGCCACTCTAAAACGACAAGGAGGACTTAATCCAACAACATATAAATTGAAAACCATGGACATAAGTATATGTGTCCTAACAAGGCTAGAGAAAGAGCAGCTCAAGAAAGACATATGTTAAATCCTCAAAAAAGAATAATACATTATATTTCTACAGGTAAAAATCTGATCGTAGCCACAATTGAAAGGGATGCCCTCAACAAGTTTTTATAACATGATTCCAACACATTATATAGGCATATGTTTTACTACAATACACAGATTTTTTTTTGTTTACAAACAATCAAGACCAGTTTCAAGAGGAAATTGACTCCATCCTTCTACTCTAACCCACGACTGGTAGTAAGATTAACATTCTAGATCAAGAATTCAGTTAAGCCATAAGAAAATGGTTGTGAAACAATAGGTAAAACTGCTAATAACTAGCAACATAAATACGCCTATTCACAAGCTAAAAAACTAATCTTAAATCCATGCAAAAAAAACCATTACAGAGCACTCAAATAAATAGGGCTGACTTAACAATGTTATATAGGCTGAAATCAATTTTTATTCCCTTTAAGAGGGTCAACCCAACCAGAAACAAGAGGCAACAGGTATAATTTAACTCACATACAACAATAAATAAATAAAAAAATCTCTCCTTAACATAGATAGCCCAACCAAAGATAGGGGTGAGCCATGCAAATACCTCAATGTTTGAGGAAAGAAAAATAATATCGTTTCAAAGGCTTAAGGAAAAGAAAACTGACATGATCGATGTCCAAAAAGAGACCATTCATTGCAACTATCATGTAGCCTAATAATCGAATAACAAGATGACATAAAATAGGGATACGCTGATACAAGGGAAGTAAAATTTGATTTCGAACTTTACAATACAAATAAAGAAGATCGATGACTGACCTAAAATCCAATGTTCGTTGATGAAGACGGTGAGCAAGTTGATCTTTTGCTACAATCCCAAATCCCTTTTTCCGTTCTCAGAAACCAATCTCCTTCTAAATCTTCAAACTATATTGTTCTTATAAAAATGATAGAGAAAGACAATAATTTGCATAGAAGAATTCTTTCTTTTAAAATCACAGAGAAAGCAAAATAATTTTCCTACCAAAATTCTTGTTGAATCCACAAAAATTGACTTATCCTCTTTTTTTCTTTTTCCCACTTTTTAATTAAGGAAACTGTTTATCTTATCGAAAATAAAAATCAAATGATAAAACATTAAAACCCACAAAAATGACAAGTTGCCCTCACTTTTTCCAGTTCAAAACAACGCATGCCCACACATGTGAAATCTTTCCAATTTAAACTTTTTTTTACTAACTTTTAAATTACTTTTGTGTTTTAACTTTATTTTATTTCTAAATTTCTATTTTAAATTTTAAATTAATAATTTATTTAAATAACATTATCCAGTGCACTTGAAATTAAAATAACTTTATTAATAATAATAATAATTTAAATTCATTAAATTCACAAATTAATTTAATAACTAAATAACTAACAACATTCATTTACTAAATTAATAATCCAAATTTAATAATTTAATTTGAAGCATTAACTAAATCAACATACTACTTACAAACATCATTAACTTAACCAAACACTTGAATGACAATAAACTTAACACCCTAAGAACAACAACTATAACATTAAATTAACATAACATTAATTAAACGATTAAAATAAATGACATGAAACTAGACGATACCATCCGGGGATGGGTTTGCAAATGGACGACATCGTCAAACAGAGTAACGGACTAGGATTGGGGACTTTCTTGTCAACTCCATTTTCAACTTCATACCTGTTGGGATTGTAGGGAATTCTCAGACCTAACAACGTAGGTGGAGTCGGTATCTAGTACCTGCATCCTGCATCAAACCAACGTCAAGTAGTATATAAATCTCTAGTCACAAGCACACCATGAAAGGTAGTCATAGCGTAGTAGGGCGCTTGTGAACGAGTGATGCTACACTGTCCTTACACCAAGACTCAACCAAAAAACATGTCATCATAAATGTTCAGAAATAAGCATTAAGCAATAACATCACAACATAATACCATATGAAAATAATAAAAATAACAAGATAAAGACAAACACCATATATCATTATGTACTGAATCATCATAAAACATTATCATGAGCATCCAAGCATATTAAAATATCAACCACACAAGTCAAATTGGTGAAACAATCACCATCAAAGTATCAAGTCCACATCACAACATAAAAGAGTATCAAAAAAGTAACAGCTACATGAGGGGTATTACATCCTCCCCCTGTAGATATTGGCTTACTCCTGGAAGCCAATAAACAAATAAGGAAATGCCTCTCTAATGCCGAGTGCATCCTCCCATGTCGCCGAAGTCTCATCATTAGGGTCCCATTGGACCCACACCTTTTCAATTTCTTTTCCCTTGAGAGCGAGTCTCCTGTGCTATAGAATGACCATGGGCTCGAGTGTCAGCTACCCGTCCTCAACTTGTAATGAATTCCAATTAAGTATGTGAGAAACATCTAGATAATAAGGCCTAAGTACAGAAACATGAAACACATCGTGTATGCATGATAGATTGGGCGGTAATGTTAGGCAATAAGCAATGGGGCCAATTCTCTCCAATACTTCAAATGGTCCCACAAAACAAGGTGTGAGCTTAGAGCCTTTCCAATAATGGATTGGAATATTTCATGGACACACTCATAGAAAAACCTGATCACCAACAGAAAACTAATGATCGACCCTATGCGCATCAACGTACTTCTTTTTCCTGTCCTGTGTTGCTACTAAATGCTCTCTGATGTGAGCGACCTGATGCTCCATATCTTGAAGCATTTCAAGTCCAAGGAGAACTATGTCCTCAGGATGCTCCCAACTCAACAAGGTCTGAAAAGGACGGCCATATAATGCCTAACAGGGAGCCATGCCAATCGAGCTATGATATCCGTTGTTGTAGGAAAACTCCACCAAATGTAAATATTCCTCCCAACGCGATTGTTGATCCATCACATATATATGGAGCATGTCCTCAAGAACCTGGTTGACCCTCTTAGTCTGACCATCTATTTCTGGATGGTATGCAGAACTAAAATTTAGCTTGGTCCCTAAGGAACATTGCAAGGATGTCCACAATGTAGAAGTGAACACCGGATCTCTGTCAGAAATAATCCTTTGTGGAATTCCATGCAGTCAAACAATGTCTTCCATGAGTATTTTGGCTACCAAAGAAGCAATGTAAGATGATCGGATAGGGGAGAAGTGTGCCATGTTGGTCAACCTGTCAACAGTGACCATGATAGCATTGTGTCGACAAGAAGTCATAGGCAAACCCACAATAAAATCCACCAATATTATATCGCACTTCCATTTAGGAATGAGATGAGGCTGTAGAAGGTTTGCGGGATGCTGGTGTTTTTCCTTAACTCTCTAAAATTCTAAACATCTCACCACAAATTTTATAATGTCCCTCTTCATTCCAGCTCAAAAGTACAGTGTACGAAGGTTTGCATACATCTTCTTAACTCCCAGATGAGCAGAATAGGGAGCTCGATGTGCCTCAGTCATGATTAGTGTACGAAGACCCTCTATAGGAGGTACATACATATGACCCAAATACCACAAAAGGCCATTTGATTCCAGTGAGTAACCAACAAATTTTCCCTCTAAATCTCTATCTGATTCAATTTCTGCCTTCACTTCTTGATACCAGTTATCTGTGGAAAGTGTTGCGAGGATCTGGCTCCTCAAATCCACATCTAGATTCACTATAGATATCTCATGTCTTCGCCTACTTAGCGCATCTACCACTACATTTTCCTTGCCCTAGATGTACTTAATCTCAAAATCATATTCGCAAAGAAATTTGATCCATCTCCTCTACCTGGCATTCAGGTTTGACTGCGTAAAAATATACTGCAGGCTGCGATGATCGCTATGTAGCTCGAACCGATGTCCAAATAAGAAGTTCCTCCATCTCACAAGGGCATGAACAATTGCATCTAACTCCAAATCATGTGTGGGGTAATTCAGCTCATGATCCTTGAGCTTGTGAGACTCATATGCAATCACATGACCTTCTTGCATCAAAATGACTCCTAAGCCTTCCAACGAAGCATCTGTACACACCACGAAATCCCCAGTAGGATCAAGAACTATTAGGATTGGTGCACTAGTCAACTTTTCCTTAAGGGTTTGGAATGCTGACTAGCACTACTTTGACCAAATGAACTTCTTCCCTTTCCTCTGAAGAGAAGTGATGGGATGTGCAATCCTCAAAAATCCCTGAACAAACTACCGATAGTAGCCCGCAAAACCCATAAAACTACAAATATCTGGAACATTCATGGGTGCCATCCAATCAACGATAGCTTGGATATTTGAAGGATCAACAACAATACCTTAACTAGAGATGACGTGACCCAAGTATTTTACTTCAATCTTGAAGAACTTGCACTTCACCAGATTAGGATACAACTGATTATATTTCAAGCACTGCAACACCTGTCTCAAATGTTCCTCATGCTCCTCCATAGTTTTTGAGTAGATTAGAATATCACCGAGGAACACAAGAAAAAATCTATCCAAATAGGTTTAGAAAACTCCATTCATCAGACTCATGAAAACTGATGGTGCATTTGTCAACTTGAACGACATAACAATGAATTCATAATGCCTGTAATGAGTGTGAAATACAGTCTTGTGTATATCCACTTCAACTATCTGAAATGGATGGTATCTCGACTTAAGATCAATCTTTGAGAATACATGATCCCCCTTTATTTGACCGAATAGGTCGTCAATTCTTGACAAAGGGTACCGGTTCTTCATCATCACTTTGTTAAGCAGTTTGTAATTGATGCACAAACAGAGTGAACCGTCCTTCACGAATATCACTAGTGCTCCCCAAGGGGAAATAGTAGGAAGAATAAACTCTTTTGCTAATAATTCCTCCAACTACAAATAGAGCTCTTGAAGTTCCTATGTTGTCATTCGATATGGAGCCTGAGATATAGGCTTAGCTCCGGGTACAAGATCAATTCCAAAGTCGATGTCACGCTTTGGTGGCATCCCTAGAATTTCACTAAAAAAAACATCAGAGAATTCCTTAAGGAGAGGATAGTCATCCAATGACACCTCTTGAATCTCCCAAATCCAAGTCATTGACTGACACAAAAAATAGCTGACAACCCTGACAGAAAAACCTCTTCAATTGCATGGTAAAGATCATCCGTAGTGAGATAGGTCTTTGTATACCAACAATCTCAACCTCATTGCCTGAATCATGCACACAATGCACAACCTTGTGGCGACAATAAATTATAGCTCGATGAGCACTCAGCCAGTCCATACCCAAAAAAACATCATATGAACTAAGAGGTAGGATCCGGAGGTCCACCGAAGTCACAAGTGACCCAATATTCAAACTACAACCCTGAATGAGTGACTCAACTACTACCTTTTCCCCAGAGGCCAATTCGACCCTCCACTTAATGCCTTGCCTTGCTATGACTAGTCTATAGTGCTCAACTACCGAAGGAGAGATAAATGAATTTGATGCTCCAAAATCAAAGAGAATGGAAATACTAATTCTATGTAACACACCTGATGTCTCAATGATAGTGCCCTGATGTTTAGCTTGACAGTTGTCAACCACCACAAAAACTCGGTGTGATCTACCCACATCGCCCACTATTGGCTTAGAAGCCACTGGTCTCTGACTAAAACCCGTAGTGTTCTGTTGTGAACATTGTCTGGCAATATGTCCCTGTTGATCACAGGTGAAACAACCTATACCTAGACCAAAACCTCTTCCACCAGATGGTACATTTGACTACTAAAAACTACATCGATTGGGTGTCGACTGTATACTTTGTGCAAGCTGCTCAAAATGGTTCTGTCGAGCTCATTGCCAATTTTAATTCTTTCTAGCCTAAGATTTGCCACTCTACTGAGACAAAATTATTGTGCTTTGGTTGCGACTGCTGCTGTTGCTACTAACCACCCTTGGAGGGTGCACAATGACTCCTCGAAAGCCTATAGCTTGAGGCTTCCCATCTTGAGAAGCAAAACCAAATGTAGGTGCACTGCCAATCTGAACACTTGTGTGGCCTCCCAAATCCATTGCCAAGTTTTCCTCCACAAGATGACCCTTTTCAACAACTACCTCCATCGTCTTCGACTAGAAGATCCAAAATCCTCCACTGATTTGGGCATTTAAGCCCTTGAAAAAGTGTTGAACTAGCATAGCCTCATCATTACCAATTCCCACATACTGCTTGAGCTCCTAGAAGTGGTGCGCGTACTGCTCAACGAACATTGCCATTTGTCTCAACTTGTGGAATTCATTTGCCCAGCACTGTCTCTAGTGATCAGAAAGGAAACAAGCCCTGAATCTCTCCATAAATAACTCCCAAGTCACCATGCTGATGTCAAGATACAATTTCTGCTCCTCTAGTCACCACGAAGTGGATGCGAAGCCTTTGAGGTGCATGATGGCGCACCTAGCCTTAGTATTACTTCCATAAGGATGCATAGCAAAGCATCGGTCCAAATTGATCAGCCATGTTTCTACCTCTAGATCCCCACCAGAACCATCAAATGTGGTAGGTCATTCTCTCAATAGGTATCTCATGTGACCCGCCACTACGACATCCTGCTTTGCTACTAATTCCCCCTGTCTTGATGATCTCTCCCCTTTTCTCTCCACTCGCTACTCCTCTATTCTAGGGCCTAGAAAGCCAAGAATCTCCTCAAGTAGGTGTCGCAACTTCCCTCCTTCCAAACCTGACTTCTTTGGGTTTTGTCCTCTTCCTCCCATATTGGTTTGGGAACTCTGATGTTCCTCACATTCTGAACCATGGGAGCTCGAAGGTGATGAAATTTGGCGGTTGGCCCCGCGGCCACCACCTTGGCCTCTTCCACGGCCACGACCCCTACCTCGAGGCATGTTCCTGCACAAGATTAGAGGGGAACATGTGAGATAAAGAGTTAAGTGAAAAGGTAAACCTAATGGGTGCAAACTACCTAGAGAACCTAGAGTTTGCAAACCACGCTCTGATACAAAGTTGTAATGCCCTGTCGCGTGAACCCCAAAGGACAACTAAGACAACAATTTTTGCACAATTTTCTTAAAAAGTTAACATATAAGAAATGTACATTAAGTTCCAATGCACGACATTCAATTTAAATAGATACAATAACAACCTATGTCCTATGGGTTACACGTGAAGACATTACATAACCTAAACCCATAGCATAATGATAACGAATGAAATTCCAAATTTACAATAATTAACCATGATACATCATTCATTTACAAAACCATACATATTTTATAATTCTATCATTAAGAAAACATCCACATATGTAAACACAACATAACAAGATTAACTTAATCTCAATAACCATAAACAAATTATCATCATGTGAGTACAATGGGGCATATTTCCACAGATACAACACTTCAAGTAACGACTACCACAAACCATTGAACACACAAGATTAGAAAAGCAAAATAATATATTACATTAGTTTCCATTTTGTTACATCATTCAATAACATAAGTATACATCATTGTTTCCCAACACAACATGGGAGTAGTACATCAAATACATGAGTATAACAAGAATAAATAATATACATCTGAATATAAGATGAACACTAGAACACTCCGAGTCTGGATGAATGCACGTTGCACAAATGATGATAGGGAACCCAATAGGGTGCGTAGCATGTTCCACCTAACCACATTGACCCGAAGGCCCACCCCCTGTGCTAGGAGCTAACAAGAAAGACCCACGACCAAGATAGTCGAGCAGAATGACTACAAGACCAAACCACAAAAAATAAACTAGAACATAACGATCAACCACATCAACACCTACACCAAGATGACTACTTCTAGAGACATTCTAAGATAATGGGAAGGGGTACTATGGGAGAGTGTCATCACATGACCCTATTATGGGTCATCTTGGCTGCCTCTCAACAGGCATCGACCCCCATCTATGGTTATCCTAGTTGACCCTCGTTGGGCGTCGACCCCATAGGGTAAGATGTGCAGGACCACTAGCCTTTCATGAGGATGAGGTAGCAACCTTGCCGACTACGGCCTTCTTAGCCCACCCTTAGTCTGTGAAAGCACTAATGGCATGGACGAGGTATCTTACTTATCTTTAGTTAATGTTAACCTACCCATCCCACTAGATTGTTTTAATAGGTTTTCTCTTATTTAACCAACTCGTTCATGGGTTATCCAGGCTACCCCTTTGTGTATCGACCCCCATGAAGAGCCACTCTCCCTAATAGCCAAAAAAAAAAATTCACAACACCAAGGGTATACCAAATCATGTACGCACAAAAACCACAACAACCAAGAGTATAAGCGAGGCATGAACCTTACCACAAAATGTCATAGCTCGAGGCAAAAAAAATCATGAAACGAGCTACACCATATAAGCACAAAACATAAAATAAACCAACAATATACAAGAGACTAACCAAGGAAAATTCAACGTGCATCTACTTTATCCCAATGCATCTGGAAGCCTGAAAACCAACTACCAAGAGAGAGCAACTTACACAATGTGGGTTCCTAACATATGCAAAGCATGTCCAAACATAAAGTCACCTCAACAAGCGGAGTAAAACAAGAGAAAGGTGCATTCAACATGGAACCACAATCAAATAAACTCAAGAGAAAACCTCACTTCAAGGAACCAAGGTCAGCCTCAAATCTTCCTGACATGAACAAGGAATCATATAGAGAAACATTTAAATAAACCATAACAATACTATTTATAAATCTGTAACAAAATCATTAAACTCAATCATTTGAATTTTCTAAAGAATAGATAAATAAAACATTAAATTAGGAAAGAACATTTCTAATCCCTCATAGTAAAGATCTTTTTAATTATTCCAGTAAACTATAATTTTTTTTTCTATAATATATATTTTAACTCGACCAAAATCCTTTTAATTAACGTCATGCTAAATATATATATCTATACAATTATTATGAAAGTCCACAAATACATACATACATATATATATATAAGACATTTAAATTCTTATACAAATATATACATATATATATATATATATATATATATTATATATATATATATATTATATATATATATGTAATTATATCTATTTCATTATAGCCAAGGTTTGAAACATTTGCACCAATTCACAGACAAGGCATAATTAAATTTTAATAAAATACAATGCATGAAATTGTATATTTTACATGAAAGTGCATGATGTATCTCAATTAAATAATGCATATAGGAATATATATAAAATCTGTAGATGAAACAAAAGAAAACCATACATGAATAATCATGAAGACCAGTGCACATATCCAAGGCATAGGAGAGCCAGTGAGAGGGAGGAAGGGTGCGTCCTCCATGGGCTACGCAGAGTGGCCAAGAAAAGTAGAATAAGTCAAAAAATTTAGGACTACAATCTAACAGATGCGAATTTCCCTACAACTCTATGCCACTCTAAAATGGTAGGGAGGACTTAATCCAACACCATGTAACTTGAAAACCATGGACATAAGTATATGTGTCCTAGCAAGGCTGGAGAAAGAGTAGCTCAAGAAAGACATGTTAAATCCCCAAAAAGGAATAATACAAGATATTTCTATAGGTAAAAATCCGATCGTTGCCATAATTGAAAGGGAAGCCCTCAGCAAGTTTTTATGTTATGATTCCAATGCATTATACAGGCATGTGTTGTACTACAACACAATTTTTTTTTTGTTTACAAACAATTAAGACCAGTTTCAAGAGGAAATCAACTCCATCCTTCTACTCTAACCCACAACTGGCAACAAGATTAATATTCTAGATCAAGAACTCAGTTAATCCATAAGAAAATGGTTGTGAAACACCAGGTAAAACTGCTAATAATTGGCAACATAAATACGCCTATGCACAAGTTGAAAAATTAATCTTAAATCCATGCAAAAGAAACCATTACAGAGTGCTCAAACACACAGGGCTGACTTAACAATGTTATATAGGATGAAATCCATTTTTATTCCCTTTAAGAGGGTCGACCCAGCCAGAAACAAGAGGCGACATGTATAATTGAACTCACATACAACAATAAACAAAAAAAATCTCTCCTTAACAGAGATAGCCCAACCAAAGATAGGTGCAAGCCATGCAAATAAGTCAATGTTTGAGGAAAGAAAACTAATATCATTTCAAATTCTTAAGGAAAAGAAAACCGACATCGACGTCCAAAACAAGACCATTCACTGCAACTATCCTATAGCCTAATAATCGAATAACAAGATGACAAAAAATAGAGATACGCCGACACAAGGGAAGAAAATTTTCAACACTAACTTTACAATACAAATAAAGAAGATCGATGACCGACCTGAAATCCATTGTTCGTTGATGAAGACGGTGAGCACTCCAATCTTTCATTACAATCCCAAAGCCCTTTTTCCGTTCTCAGAAACCAACCTCCTTCTGAATCTTCAAACTATGTTGTTCTTATAAAAATGACAGAGAAAGACAATAATTTGCATAGAAAAATTCTTTCTTTTAAAATCATAGAGAAAGAAAAATAATTTTCCTACCAAAATTCTTGTTGAATCCATAAAAATTCACTTCTCCTCTTTTTTTCTTTTTCCCACTTTTTAATTAAGGAAATTGTTTATCTTATTGAAAATAAAAGTCAAATGTCAAAACATTAAAATGCACAAAAATGGAAAGTTGCCCTCACTTTTTCCAGTTCGAAACAACGCATGCCCACACATATGAAATCTTTCCAATTTAAACTTCTTTTTTACTAACTTTTAAATTACTTTTGTGTTTTTTTTTTTCTTTTCTAAATTTCCATTTTAAATTTCATATTAATAATTTATTTAACTAACATTATCCAATGCACTTGAAATTAAAATAACTTCATTAATAATAATAATTTAAATTCATTAAATTCACAAACTAATTTAATAACTAAATAACTAACAACATTCATTTACTAAATTGGGTTGGGGCCCTAGCTCGGTTGGCTAAATCTTTCTTGTTGCAGGAGGTTGGTCACGAGGTCTAGTCTCCCCCACCCCCATGGTACCAGAGGGCGTGTCACTCCAGCGTCGCCAGTCACGTTAAAAAATTTACCAGCACATTGCAGTTTATAGGGGGTCGTGCTACCCGATTCTTGCAGTCTAAAAAAAAAAAAAACATTCATTTACTAAATTAATAATCAAAATTTAATAATTCAATTTGAAACATTAACTAAATCAACACACTACTTATGAACATCGTTAACTTAACCAAATACTTGAATGACAATAAACTTAACACCCCAAGAACAACTATAACATTAAATTAAAACAATGTTAGTTAAACGATTAAAATAAACAACACCAAATGGGATGATACCATATGGGGAAGGGTTTGCAAACAGATGACATCGTCAAATGGAGTAACAGATTAGGATGGGGGACTTTCTTTTCAACTTCATACCTGTTGGGACTGTAGGGAATGGTTAGACCTAACAACGCAGGTGGAGTCGATGTCCAATACCTACATCCTGCATCAAACCAATTTCAAGTAGCATATAAATCTCCAGTCACAAGCACACCATGAAAGGTAGTTGTAGCATAGCAGGGCGCTCGCGAACGAGCGATGCTACACCGTCCTTTCACCAAGACTCGACCTGAAAACATGTCATCATAAATGTTTGGAAATAAGCATTAAGCAATAACATCACAACATAATACCATATCAAAATAATAAACATAACCAGATAAAGACAAACACCATATATCATTATGTCCTCAATCATCATAAAACAATATCATGAGCATCCGAGTAGATTAAACTGTCAACCACACAAGTCAAACTGGTGAAACAATCACCATCAAAGTCTCAAGTCCACATCACAACATAAAAGAGTATCAAAAAAATAATAGCTACATGAGGGATATTATAGAAGATCCACCATAGATAAAAGTAGAAAAACTGTTGACATAATATTAGGATATCATATCAGAGAATGTACCATATGGATTACCACTAGTCTAGAGCATCATTCATCATATATATCTAATACCAGAAGAATTTTTTATAAACAAAGTGGCACATAGGATGACACCTATAGAGAATGTAGAGTTGAACCGACAAATACACGAGTTTTTGAAAAAGGGATTGATTAGAGAAAGTTTAAGCCCATGTGTTGTACCTATTGTACTAGCACCATTTGAAGAAAGATGGATAATAGAGGATGTGTATAGACTTAAGATAAATTAATAGGATCATAGTCAAGTATAGATTCCCATTGCTAAGGATGGATGGCATTATGGACTATTTGAGTGGAGCAAAGTATTTCACAAAGATTGACCTAAAGAGCGGATATCATCATATTGATATCAGAGAAGGAGATGAGTGGAAGACTGCATTTAAGACTAATGAAGGATTGTATGAGTGGTTATTAATTCATTTTGGATTGACCAATGCATCTATCACTTTAATGAGGTTGATGAATTAAGTATTGAAGAAATTCTTAGGTAAGTTTGTTATTGTCTATTTGGATGATATTCTAATTTTCAGTAAGACTAGAGAAGAACATTTGTGGCACATCAAACAAGTATTACAGAGGTTAAGGGAGGAGAAATTATTGATAAACATCAAGAAGTGTGGCTTTATGAAGAAAACATTGGTGTACTTGGGTTTTGTCATTGCTACTGAAGGATTGAAGATGGACCTTGAGAAGGTTAGAGAAATTATTGAATGGCCTACACTTGTGAACATTGGGGAGGTAAGATCATTTCATGGACTAGCAAGTTTCTACTAAAAATTCATTAGGAGCTTCAGTAGCATTTGCACACCCATGATAAAAATGATGAGAGGAGATAGAAAGGATTTTAATTGGAAATTTGGAGCAAAAAGGATTTTTGAATTGCTGAAGCAAAAGGTGACAAAGCAACCACTCTTAGCATTACCTAATTTTGACAAATTATTTCAAGTTGATTATGATGCCAATGGAAATGCAATAGGAGCAGTGTTGAGTCAAGAAGGGAGACCCATAGCTTATTTTAGTGAGAAATTGAATGATGCCAGAAGGAGATATTCAATTTATGATCAGGAGCTCTATGCAATAATTCAAGCCTTGAAGAATTGGAGACATTATTTGTTGCCTAGGGAGTTTGTTTTGTACATTGATCATCAAGCCCTAAAATATTTGAACAGTCAAGGTAAGTTGAATCAGAAAAATTTGAGATGGGTTGATTTCTTGCAAAGTTATACATTTGTGTTGAAGCATAGGAGTGGGAAGTCAAAAAAAGTTGCAAATGCATTGAGAAAAAGAAGGAATTTTTTGATAAGGATGAAGATAGAAGTATTAGGTTTTGAGTAAGTGAAACATTTGTATGAGGATGATCCAAATTTTGTAGTAGCCTTCCATGCATGTAAGGAACCATAAGTGGTAGATAAGAGTCAATGGTTAGATTATTTCATTTAGGAAGATATGTTGTTCAAAGGAAAATATTTGTGTATTCCAAGGAGTTTAATGATGGAGAATTTGATTAAGGAGAAACATAGTGGGGGACTACCAAAAAACTTTGGGGTAGATAAGACAATAGATTTGTTGAGTGAACACTATTTTTTTCTATAGATACATAAGGATGTCAGGAAGTATTTTCAAAGTTACAGAATTTTCCAAGTAGCCAGAGAGAGTAGATAGAATATTGGATTGTATAAACCTTTGACAATACCAAAGAGATATTGGGAAGATATAAGCATGGATTTCATATTGGGATTACCAAAAACACAAAGAGGATATGATTCTATAATGGTAGTAGTGGACAAATTTTCTAATATGGCACATTTCATTCATTGCAAGAAGACTAATGATGTTGTGCATGTTGCTGACCTATTTTTCAAGGAGATTGTGAAATTGCATGGATTTCCAAATAGTATAGTTTCAAACAGGGACACCAAGTTCATTGGATACTTTTGGAGGACATTATGGAAGAAGATGAAGACAAACCTAAAGTTCAATTTAGTATATCACCCACAAAAAATGGAAAAAAAGGTAGTAAACAAGAGTTTGGGTAACTTATTGAGATGTTTGGTTGGGAATAAGGCAAGAAACTAGGACATAGTTCTACTACAAGTAAAATTTTTATACAATAATTTAGTCAACCAAAGTATAGGTAAGACACCATTGAGATTCTGACAAGAGTACATCCTAGAGGAGTTGTGGAGAGTAGATACAACAGTATGGAGGATAAGAGGAGTGCAGAAGTAGAATAATTTTTAGGATTCATGGAAACATTGCATAATCAAGCCCGAAAACACTTGGAGGACATGAACAATAAGTACAAGGAGCAAGCATAAGAGGAAATGAGACATAAGGAATTTTTTGTTGGAGATGAAGTTATGGTATATCTCAGGAAGGAAAGGTTTCCAATAGGAACATACAATAAGCTGAATATGAGGAAGATTGGACCATGTAAGATTCTTAGGAAGTTTGATTCAGGAAATTTATATGAAGTGGAGTTACCAGAGGCACTTGGTATATCAATTATTTTCAATGTTGTAGACATTTATGAGTACCATGGAGGATAGTCAAGTGGGAGTAACAAAGTAGGATTGGAGGAGTAGTTACCACATCAACCACTGGAGCAGATTGAGTAAATCTTGGATGCCAGAATTGGGAGGAACACTAGGAATAAGTAGTACAAGGAGTACGAGGTAAAGTGGAAAGGTAGACAAGTAGAGGATTCATCATGGATTTCTTAGGCTGAGGTGGACTGCTTTGGTTTTCCTCTATCTCCTAGAAAGTGAGGGACTCACTTTTCTTCCAACCCTGGGTGTCTAATGTAGGAGCATCCCTGGTTGTAAAGTAATCATATATCAACCAAAAACATTTCTTTTCTTATAGTTCAATCTGTAGTTGTCTCAATAGCTTCTTCCTATTTTTACTGCATTATCATTTCTCAGCTCACAAAGTAGGATACTGGTTCTACATGAGGTCATCTTCGACATATCCATATTTTAGGTGATTTGCATTTGTTTGTAGAAAGTTATCACTCTTAGAATTTCATTGTCACTTCTTAGACAGAGTATCCAGGGCCTATTTGGCTTAGATTAGTTGTGTGAAACTTTTTCAAAATGTGCCAAGCTTAATGGAACATCATTCATGTATTTTAGGTCCAAGGGGAACTTTCTTGGAGATTCAAAATATATTTCCATCCCTTGATAGGTTATCTTTCATATTCTTGGCTGACTTACACGCTTGATCTTGCATTAGGGTTTTAAGCCCTTGACGTTGATGCAGATCATAATTGAAGCTAGAGATTCATATTTAAGATCATTTATAATCCTTTCGAAATCAGTTAGTCAATCAAGTAAATTAGGAGTTAGATAATTAGATTTATCCTTTAGGGCTATGGATTGTAATAGGGCCTTGTGCCAATTGTGATATTTGTAATGCCCTTGTGGTAGGTCTATGAGCCCTAGTCACTCCGCATATGAGGCATATGATGTATATAAGATTGCGAGTTGTTGAATCAATGATAATTCATGTTTTTGTTGAACTCTAGGCTGCATGGTTGGACAGTCCTTTCTGGACCATCTATCCGTGATTGCACCACTAGTTCTACTCCTCTACTTATTACTTATTACTCTTTCAAGAAATATTACAAGGGGAGTGCTAGAAATACGTTGATATATGGAAGGGTCTTCATATAAAGCACACTTACATTTTCCAACACTATCACATGAGTGATAAGACATGGAAAATACCTATCCTTTGAAGAGTAGAAATTAAATATATTTTGAAGCTTATTATCACATAATGTAAATTTTAAATTAGTAGTCAAAGATTTAAATATAAAGATATAATCCTTGATTGGGTCATTTTCTTCTTTTTTGCACTTTATTACATGAGCGAACAATATTTTAGGCTCAAAATTATAAATAAAATATTTCATTAAAGCACTAGGCATATCCTTAAAGGAAGTGATAGAAGCATACAACAATGAATAAATCCATGTTGAAATTCATGATCATCTAAGCTTGTGGGAACAATTAACAAAAAACTATCTTCATGAAAACAATTGAATCATGTAGTATGGAAATTCCTTAGAGAAATTAACAAACCACCTTTATTTTCATTATTTATAAAACAAGGTGCTAATAATTCACTTGGTGAATGAAATTCAACATTTCATATGTCAAAGGATTATATCATATCTTGCTAATTTCATATTTTTTATTAAAGATTTGGTCATAAATATCAACACAAGTTTCTAGATGGTCAATCTACTGGTGAGGGAGGAAGTATAATCCTTAACATGTCCCATATTTGTATTTTTATGCATGCCACATGTAATAGTGAGAAAGGATGGGAAAGATGCATCATTCATAACTAGTGTCACATTATCCTCACAACATCCTCATGTTGTTCTTTATCCTCATATATCTCTAAGTCGCGTGCTTGTTCAATATAAGGTGTAAAATAATATGCTCCATTATCAATCAAATATACATCAAGAGAAAACACAAAATGATCCAAAGGAGAATCCCCATGAACACGAATAAGGGGCCTGAAATATGATTATGACACATTAAAAATCCATGGAATTTTCTAAAGAAGGGCCACTATAATGTGAAATAAGAGAACCATAAGAAAAAATGTTATAGAGATAATAGTGAAGTAATCTATGAAAACACATGATGAAATGGCTAAAAGCAAGAAGTTGGGTTCACGAAGAGGGGAAGTTTTGGTCAAAAAAAAATATCGAAGAAAATGTGTACGCGTTATTAAAAAAATGTGTGTTATGCTTCGGGTACCTGAGCCTAAAAAAATGCGTATACACTAAAAAATGTGTATGCATTATATAACACGTATGCGTTATAATGCGTACACATTTTATAACACATACAAGCTATTTATTTAAAAAATTAAATACCTTTTAGAAACGCATACACGTTTTAAAACATGTACGTGTTTAGTAACGCAAAAAGTGTACGTGTTTTAAAATGTGTGTTTTGTAACACAAAACTCGTACACGTTTTAAAACATATATGTGTTTTGTAACACAAAACGTGTACACGTTTTAAAACATGTACGTGTTTTAAAACACGTACACATTTCTAATAAGTATTTATTTTTTTAAATAATCAAGAAAACAAAGAACACATATATGTTTTGTAACGCGTATGCGTTTTTAAAATCGCCTATGCGTTTTTTAAATTTTGAATTCCCAACCCACATGCTGCCTTGGTTTTAGGCTCGAGAAAAGCTTGGCAACCCGACTCTTAGCCTTTGACCTGCAACTAAAAAACTAAGGCAAATTGAAGAATGTCCAACTTTGGCAATATGGCTGATGGACTTTTTTTTTGAATCAATCTATAAAATTAAAACCCATTAGAGAACACGATGTCTAGTTTCAAATATATAATTTTTATTAAGATTGGATTATTTTTTTTTTTTAATTAATTTCTAAAAAACTAGTCCTTAAACTTGAAATATCAATTTTTTTGTTTTTTTTTTTTTGGTTAAGTTTCTTGTAAAAAAATTTATATGGCATCAATCTTCAAACAATTCTCTACACAATGAAAAAAAAAATTCATTTTTTTTTAGTTTAGGTCCAATTATGTTGTGACCCATACACATTGATTTTTAGAAATAGTAATTAAGGCTAATAAAAATTCAATTAAAAAATATATATTAAAAGAAAAAATACAAAAAAAAATCCTCATCAAATTCATGTTGTAAGCTCTCTTTCCCCAAAAGAAATTAGAAAAATACTTTTATTTGGTCAAAAAGTGGTGTCCGTACATGCATGGTATGGTAAAAAAATGGACTTTTAAAAAGTGGTTTTTATACATCCCTATCAAAATTTAATTTCTATCATCTCGGTGTTTTAGTAAATTACATATTTGGAAACTAGATTCAAAGTGCTAAATTTCATTGTAGTGACTTTTTTTAAGATTTATTATGTAAGTACTTCAAATTTTCAATCCAAGTGTGACAAATTTTAAAAAACAACAAAAACACTTCCACTTTTTGAGCTTTTTGTGGATCCAACTTCTTGCATCAATCCAAATATAGTAATCATAAATAAATCAAACCATTGTTTGTATCTATCAACACAAATATCACCAAATTCATCTAACATAGCACTATCTTATGTATATAAGCATAATATGAGGATATGAAGGATTTATTAACATGCGAATGCTTTTCATTATTAGCACTAAATGGATATATCACAAGTGCATTAAAATTCATCATACTCTATATTATTGAAACAAATAGTCAACAATATCACCATGAGAAGATAAATAACTTCATTTAGCTCATTATATTAAAAATATCATGAATAAATCAAGAGCCCCAAGAAATAGGACTAGCAAGTATATGTTAAGGTGAAAAATTTGTGTGTGTGTGTGTGTGTACATATGTATACATATATACATGTATATATGTCACAAGGATTCTTTGTCAAGAAAGAATGAAGGAAGAGAGGCATAAGTAGAAGAACCCATGGGTGAATAAAGAAAGCTAGCATGAGAGGTATGAAAGATATGCTCACAAAATATAAAATATTATGTATGAAAGATGGTAAGTCACACAAGGCACTGTTTAGACTCTTCATAAGATGAATTGCCAAAGAAATATGAATCTAAGGGTATCAAAACATGGCTATCATGACATGTATGAAGAGTACTCAAAAGTAAAATATCATGGAATGGGTACAAATCATCAAAATAATATCATACAATGGTATGCGTGACTCTCTAAGGCACTCAAAGGTATAACCACTAGAACAATAAAATAGTGAGGCACCTAATGTACATCACCCTAGGTCATACACAATGATACAAATCAGAATAAACAAGTAACAACATTACAAAGCATAACATCACATAAAGATAATTAATGATCTTATTGAAATTATAGAATACTTCAAATGATTGCAACAACGTAATTCAAGACTGATTACTACATCACAAACAAAGGATTATAAATCTGATCTCTTCTCATACAACCAATTCAACTACCAAATAACTAACACCCTGAACAAACACTTTAAATTAATTACTAATATTTATCCATTTACTAACCTATTAATTTATAAATTATACATCATTTTGAACAAAAATATTGGACTAAGACAAATGATCCAAATATCACACCTTATCAAACATATCCGTAAATGATAATCCATCAATATTTAGAAATCAAGACACACTCACTACCCACAAATACAGTACTTCTCTTGTGAATCAAGACACAATCACTATCTACATTCCACATTTGAAAAAAATAATCAGAATATCAAACTGCCACTGGTTGGTTGCCGTCGTGACAGAACTGCCTCCACCCTTGAAACATGACATCTAACAGACCCACAAATATTTAAAGAAAATTATTTTACTTTTCTAGGTTATGTCAGGATAAAGCCAATACTACTGCTGCCTTCAGTGGCACCGTTCAATGTATCGTCTTTTGATTACTTACTATTTGTGCCTATCCCTGACGTCATCACTGGATAAATTTATTAGCATGAAGATATATTTTACAGCAACATGGACTTGGGAAGCGAGTAGTGGCAGTGGTGGTCTGTGGGAACAAAGCGTGGGACCCAATTGACAGAGGCAGACGATAGTGGAAGAAGAATACAGATATTATTCTTCAATAAGTCTTGTGGGGTTTTATCATCTCAGGCCATAATGTTGCCACCAATGCATTCTTTTCTTAGCAAATCTATCATGCTTGTTCATGCACCATTATTTGATTGACATCGCCATTCCCAATTTAAAAACTCAAAATTTCAGCTTTCTTCTCTTTTTCTGAAGTAACACACAGGTGGGTTTTGTATGATGGGACATAAAATATAATAGACAAGACCTTACAATGTAAATGCCACAAAAGATGCTTCAAAAGTCCAACAAAATAAGCTTTTGTACGATGTCTGTTTGGACTGGAAGAAGCTAAGGTCAGTCTAACTACTATACACATTTTACAGTCATAAAATTAGCAGCTGCAAATGTATGTGGGGTGCAATGTGTTAGTACCTGTTTTATCTTCTGTATTGTTTTTGTATTGTAGTGAGAATGATAGACATGAATGCATTCGAATAATCAATTGAAACGTGTAATTATAGAAGTACAATTGCCAACAAAAAAAATTAGGTGATTTTGACGAAATGATGAATTCATTTAGAAACACTGAACAATCTTTTTTGAACTTACAAACTATTGTCAAATACATTTGCATATAATGAACATTAACACCTTTTTTTTTAAAATTATGTATTAGAATAGAGTTGGATCAATTTTGATATCTAGTATATTGTCATAAGTACAATTTAAAAGAAAAAACTTTTTTTAAAGTAGTAATGCGATTTAGGATTATAGTAGTATGTATATATGATTAGAATTTGTAAAGTTGGGAATTAGGGAAATGTAGATGACAATCAAAGTTTATGAAGTAGAAATGATCAGATTTGTGAATTGATTTTTTTTTTTAAAATATATTTTAAATATTTTCCTTAATGAACAGATAAAATTAGTCGGTAATGTAACAATGTGTTTTGTAATGTGGGATTCCAAGAGCAAATGAGATTGTATGTAATAAAATGAGTTCTTATGCAATTGCCATATAAAATATAGAATTTAATGATGTATTTCATTTGTAATGTTTTTTATTAATGATAATGAAATTGTTATATCCTTAGTATATACACCATTTTTGGTTTAGGAGAATAAAAGGGCTAGATAGATAGAATTGATTATGAATTAAAATATTTACAAACACAATGATCTCATGATAGTCAAAGGAGACAAGGAATAGTATAAACCTTAATATAAATGTTAACTTTGGTCTTGTGTTATGGTTTGCAAACACAAAACATTAGTTTGCATTAAATCATAGTCATGCAAAATGTCTTTTGAGTGGGTGGAAGAAGTTGAGTCCATTTTTAGGGGAAGACAATTTTTTTTACAAGAACATGTATGTGTTTTGTAAAATAATGTACTCATTTATGAATGAGTGCCTGAACCTATAATACTACCCTATGGAACATGTACACATTTTGAATTTTAAAATAGGTACACATTTTATAAAAAAAAAAGTTACATGTTTAAAAATGGGTACATGCTTTAAAAAGAAACAAGCACCCATTTTTAAATGGTTGTCTTTAGACCCCTTTATAATTTTATCTTCACCTAATCATAAGCCATTCATTCATCCCCTTGGATCTTGTCATTTGTTCTTCTCTTAAGACCTTATCCACTAATCACCTAATCATCTTATCATTATCACTTGATTCATTCATTCATCTCATAGGTCCTCCTATAATTGATTTAATCACATCACCACCTTATCATCTAGGACATACATTATTATCTAACACTTTATAATTTAATTAAATATTCCTAATTTATTTAATAAAAATTAGCTAATATTATTCATCCATTTAATAAATTAATTATCCATAAGTTTCCACATATTTATCCATTTAATGAATTATTTATCCACATATTATCCATTAATAAATTAATCTAATATTAAATTTCACCTCATGTGCACTAATAATTCAATCAATTAATTAATTCCACCTCATCAAGCTGACTACCTAGTCTAACTAGTCCACTTAGACTTACTCCAGTCCCACTCATCAATCAAATCCACTTCGCTCATCCATGCAATCAATTAACTATCAGTAGTCAACTCCCTCTTATTCTCTCATACACTTAGTTAACTCCTCCATACATGCAGTTGACTCATCAATTAGGTTTGTTAATTCTCTAGTCACATTGAGTTGAAAACTTATAATTATTTTAAAACTCTCAACTATTCTATGCATGGCATATCTCCTCATTAGTCCCCCAAATCAAGGATTGGATCTTATATTCTATATTCAATCATAGATACTCATCAAATCCTCTTGAAAATCTATAAATCAAACCCATATCTAATCTTTAGTCAAACATTCATTTTGCATCCAAGTACTATCAGTTTCATATTTATAGAATGTTAATGTTATGTTGGAAAATTGAGCACCCACATCACAAATGAGAAAAAAATTGCATTCATCTCAATTAGAGGTTTGCATGTGTTTGATTTGGGTGTTGAATTGGTTTTAAAATTTGATGCTAATTTATTCCTTTCATTTACATGCATACATTTTGGTGAGCATGATGTGAATCGAGACATCTGATGTGCATACTTGTGAGTCTAATTTTATAGGTGAGTACTTTTCTAAGGGGTCTTGGAGATAATTTTTTTATAGTAACCTTGCAATACAAAAAACCTTAACAATTGTGTTCAAGAGGGCTGAGAAATGACTTTTGATATATAAATTGATATATTTTTCATTAGAAAATTTGTTTACAATTCTTTTGTCTTAGTACAAAATTTTGTATGGTTATAAGATTTGATTTTCTATTTTGATGTAAATACACTATTTATTGTAGGTGGATATACACATAGACATGTAGACAAGGTTTAGCAATAGAAAGGTATATACATACATATATAAGGTATACATAGGTCGCAAGAGGTACATAGAAGGTCACAATCATATAGGTATATACATAGTCTTGTCATTCACAAGTATATACACATGATTTGGTCATTCACAAGTATATACATTTGATCTTGCTATTTATAGGTATATACTAATGATTAAAATTTTGTTACATATATCTATTTATTTTATGTATATCAATTTCATTATGTATATCCCTTTGTGCTTAATGTATATGTCACAAAAGTTTTTTGTGAACATGTATACAACACAAATGAACAAGTATATAACATGTGTGTATATACACCATGTGATATACCCATGGTTTCATATACAACCTGTGGTTTCATATAAATGTGTGGTCTTATTTTTAAAAAAAGAAAAGGAAAGAAAATATAAATAAATTTCTAATATATTTGTTGTATGTGGTAGGCCTTGGGTAAATAATAGTCATGCCACTATTTTATTTAGGTTTTGCATTGTCTATTATCTAACTTTTGAATTTATATTTATTTTCTTTTTTATATAGTTTTAAATTTTAATCTTTTAATGTCTTTTATTTTTATTTTTTAGTTTTGGTGGACCTTTGGCCTCTACTCACATAGGTGACCAAGAACCCAACTAAACAAGTGTCCACCACCTTGATTTTGGCCCTTGGTCACATGGGTGACCAAGAACTTAAACCTACGGGCTAGACAAACCCCCTTTCTTTTGCACTTCATAAGAGGGAAGTTTCATGAAAACATTAATATTTTTTCTTAGTTGATTAATTTTTTAAAATTTTATAGCAAGTGGAATGCCAATTTGGAGCTCTATGTCATGGACTAGAACTTTTTTTTTCCATATTTAGCCTCCATCATCAAGTAAAATTCCTTAAAAGAAATGCTTCTTTTGAAAACTTCAAACACTCATATATTTTGTATGTGAACTCATTTTTCAATGATTTATTTTTAAAATTTATCAAAACTGCATAAGAAATTCATTGGTATAGTCTATTTTTCTTGATTTATTATTGTTTTTGTGCTTTTGGATTGATCATCTAAATGCAACATATCCTATTAGGAAAAAATGAACTCTGAAAACTACTAATTTGTGGTTTTGTAAGACATGTTGTTGAAGACTAATTTAGAACATTTTATTTCTTTTCTTTTTAATTTGTTTTCTCACCATTAGAAAATTGGTTAAAATAAACTCACATTTCAATCTAGGCTTAAAATAAGCAAGTTTCTTTTATGATCCCCAACATCCAATTACATATTCTCTCCCATTATACTCTAGGGTGATCTTGAAGTTTAAAAATAAGTGTTATGTTGTTTTATTTTTTAGGATGCCCACTTGGGGACTTCATCAACCCAGGGGATGAACTCAACCACATTTCTAGTGGGGTATGTAAGAGGGGAGAGTGAAAGATGTACCTCAAAGAGTGAGCCATCATTATTTCTGGAAGATCCCTAAGACTCGCATTCTACTGAGACTTGTGAGATAAAGAGACTAGGAGATACCCCCCTAGGATCATGCATGTATATGAGCCCTCAATTTATGAATTTCCCCTGGTGATCTTGTAAATAGAAGCCTAAGTCATTTGCTCATCTTCTAATGTGGTGTAAGGTATGTGTATCATACCTTAAAGTTAGTCATAATTTACCTTCATGTGTTGAGTTAGAGCTAACCTTAGGCAAGACGTTGCCCTCCAAGGTAAGGGGTGTATAGGTGGTACATGAAATTTTACATTCTCTAGCTATCCATTCACATGGTATATGGTATTAGCTTTGTTATGGGCCCACACTAAGAGTCACTTCCACTTGAATAATTCTAGGTTTTATGTTGTATTTTAATCTTGAAATTTTAGATTATAACCTCCCACTTGAAGTGAAATGGGGAATTAGTTCTTTTGATCCTTGTATATTTTTTATATTCTCTCTTTTTTTAAGTCTAAGCTTTTAAAAACTAAAAATATAAAAACGAAATTCTTTTTTTTTAAAGATTAGGATTATCCTCTTGCTAAGGTGTATTTCTCCACCATTTTCACATCATCATCTTATCTACAACCTAGTTTGACATCTATATTCTAGGTTGAGACTATTATTTCCATTCATAACCATAACGTTCATTATCATGGCTTTCCATCTTAAGTTAACATCATCCCATACACATACACTACCTTTGATTTATAATTTTATTTACATCCATCATATTCCACCCATTTTCACACCATATTTTTATCCATATCTTAGCATCCAAGTCATATACCATCCTTATACATATACATCCTAGACTATAGCATCATAAAATCCATCATATGACATCTAGACCATTACTTACATTCATATCATAAAATTCTATCATACCATTATCTTTTCTAAGTCCTAGGTTTTCAACTTCACATACATCCATAACCTAAGTTAGACTATCATCTCCATCCACAACATAAAAATCCATTGTCATTTAAATATTCATAGATATCTTTTATCCTACAATGTTTTACCATAATTTACATCTACTTTCATTTTGATATCCACATCACACATCATCTTTTCCAAACCACATCAGCTCATACATTTACATCCATAACCTCATATCATCCTTCATATACATCCATATTATAGATTATACATCATCTACTTCTATATCATAACCTCATCTAAATACATATCATAACATCCACTGTCATTTATGTTAGCTCACATACATCCATTATCATAAGATATCTACCATCAAACACCATACTTTTGTCTACCACCTAGTTTGACATTATCATAGACATTCATATCCTATATTTATATTCATACTATACAATAACATCATATTTTCAGCTTACAATCTCACTACATCACCCCATCAATTCATTATTATAGGATTAGACTATAATAAAAATTCAAATTTAACAATCATCCTAGGTTTATAACACCAATCCAACATCACATTTACCCTATCCATATCATAACATTATCATTTTCATAATATCATACCATATCCTAGCACCATCATACCTCACCAAATATTATTCTTACATCAATGCAATTCCAATATTGACCATTTATAAATAGACACCAAATCCTAATCCATATCATCCAAAATACCTAGAACATCAACTCACATTGTCATTCATTTTAATCTAATTCAAACATTGCATTCACAAATCAATTTCATATCACCATTTATCCTTAATTCTTGTACGCTTAAGAACTTTGCTAACTTCTCAAGAAACAAGTTAATTGGAAATCATGCAATCACCTTGGATGAAATTAACTTTGACAATATGGTAAAGATTAGAGCTCTACTCATGTATTTGGAGATATGCCTAAGATAACTAAGCTTGCAAACACATTGTACAAGGAATGTCAAATGGGAAAGCAGAAAAAGAAAAATTTCAAGAGAAAGGAGTGTTCTTGTACAATGTCATTGGAGTTGATTCACACTGAACTATGCATACCTTCAAGAACAAAGATTCAACAAGGTGAAAGGTATTTCATGTTGCTTATTGATGAATACTTTTTAGAGAAAAATCAAAAGCTCTTGATAAGTTTAATATTTTCAAAAGAAAAAGGTGAGAATGAAATGGATGCTAAGATCAAATGCTCTAGGGTAAATAGAGGAGGTGAATATACTTCAAATGAATTTGAAAAGCTTTGTGAAGATCATGGTATTAAGAGACATATTTCTTCTCCTAGAACCCCTCATAAGAATGGGGTAGTGGAAAGGAACAATAGGATTGTGGAAGAAATGGCTAGGACTATGTCGAAAGATGTTGATTTTCCTGATATGTATTGGAAGGAAGTAGTTCACAATATTGTCTATTTGCTTAACAAAGTATAGTTGAGGGTCAATAACACTAGGACCCCTTATGAGATATGGTATGGAAGGCCTCCTATTGTTAGATACTTTAGTATCTTTGGCAAAAAATGCTATATCAGGAGAGATGAAGAAGATCATGGAAAGTTTGATTCAAGGTGTGATGAAGGGATCTTTCTTGGTTACTCAACTAGGAGAAGGCCTATAGATGCTACAACAAGAGATTGGGAAAGATGATTGAAAGCACAAATGTTAAGGTAGATGAAGATTTGTGTTAGATCTCATAAGAACCATGGGTTTGTGGATTTGATATACCTCCTTGCATTGAAGAAGAAGAAGAAGAAGAGAAAGAAGAGAAGAAACAAGAATAAAAAAAGGTTCCTAAGACTCCAACAAAGTATGTGCAGAAGAACCATTCAACATATCAAATCATTGGTGATAATGATGAGGGAGTGTTGACTAGGAGAAAGTTTACAAAAGCAAGTGAACAAGTAAATCTGTGTTTACTGTCAAAGGTAGAGCCCAAGAATTTTTTTGATGTTAGCAAAGATGAAGGTTGGTTGAATGAAATAAAAGAAGAATTGAATCAGATAGAAAATAATTTGACATGGGATTCAATTCCCAAACTAGTTGATAAGAATGTTATAGGAACAAAGTGGGTTTTATAGAATAAGCTGAATGAAGATAGTGAAGTTGTGAGAAACAAAGAAAGATTGGTGTGTAAAGGTTATTCACAAGTTGAAGGTATTGATTTTGAGGAGACCTTTCATCTGATAGAAAAAATGGAGGTAATAAGGATGTTTCTTGTCTTTCTTGCTCACAAGAATTTCTTAGTCTATCAGATGGATTCCAAGTCAACCTTCTTGAATGGTGATTCAGAGGAAGAGGTTTACATTGAACAACTAGATGCTTTCCAACTATCATAAGATCCAAACACAACGTGCAAACTCAAGAAAGCTTTGTATGGACTCAAGCATGCTTCTAGAGCTTGGTATGCTTGGTTGGATAAGTACTTACTTCAGCAAGGCTTCAAGAAAGGTAGCACACATATTAATCTTTACATTAATATAAAGGAATACAATATTTTGATAGTTGTTATATATGTTGATGACATCATCTTTGGTGGAGATGATAATATGTGTAAGAAGTTTGTAGAAGAGATGCAGAAATAGTTTGAGATGTCTATGATTGGTGAGTTATCTTCTTCCTTAAGGCACCAAATTTTTCAACTAGATGATGGTATCTTTATTTCTCAAACCCCTAAGTATGTTAAAAGTTGAAGAAGTTTGGCATGGAGAGTTTCAATCTCATCAATTGCCCCTATGATTACTGATTTGTCACTTGGTATCTTGATGAGTCTCTTGAGGTCGACCATACTCTTTATAGGTCTATGATTGGAGGTTTATTGTACTTGATTGCTTCTAGGCCTAAGATTATGCATGTAGTATTTTTGGTTTCCATATATCAAGCTAATCCTAAGAAAACTCATGAGAAGGAAATAAAAAGAATATTTAGATATTTTGAAGAAGAGACTGCGGATTATACTAATGTTGATTAGGCAGGATGTCTGGATGACCAGAGAAGCACCAGCAAAAGTGCATTTTTCCTAGGAGATAGATTTGTCTCTTGGTTTAGTAAGAAGCATGACTCAATGTCCTTATCCACAACAAAAGCTAAGAACATTGTTGTAGCATCTTGTTGCACCTAGGTGCTTTCAATGAAGCAAACTCTAAAGGATTTAAAGGTGGTATATGTTGAACCCATTCCCATATTGTGTGATAGTACTAGTGCAATTAAAATTTCCAAGAATTTGGTGATGCATTCAAGGACCAAACACATTTCTATCTGGTATCACTTTCTAAGGGAGAAGATTGTTCAACAAGAAGTTAGATTGGAGTATGTGCCTACTAAGGATCTGCACCATAGAAAATTGGACCCTCTGAGAAAAGAAACAATTTCACGTGTAATTTGACCCACTATTAAGTCCCTTTGCATCATTTATCCTTCAAAACAACATTTATAGGCCCCTAAGACCCATTATTTTTTATCTAGAGGCTCATTTCTCCTGAGAAATCACTTAAAACCTGACAAACAACACTTAATTCTTTCATATCCTGAAAACCCACCTTCAAAAGTCAATAGTGGGACCCATTTCCCACCTTGGGCGAATGAGTCCCCTCTGGTGGGACCCATTTTCTAAGGGTGGCGAATGAGTCCCTTTTGAGGGAAAATTCAATTTTGAGCAGAATTTGGTTAATTTAACCCAAATTTTTGGTAGATATTGACATCTTAGGTCTAAATAATGGAAAAAATTAGGCTGTTGTTGATTATAAATACTGATTTTTAGAATCATTTACATCTTTTTGTCATTTCACAAAAGCAATTTCTAAAAGACAAGTCTTCTACCACAAGTCTCATTTGCATAAGTTAAAGTTTTAGGGAAATAAACTAGGGTTTTGTAGGTCTTGGAGCTCACTCTTTTTGTCAAGATTCAACATTAGAAATCGTTGTTGATGGATTCCTATGGTGAATCATGAAGAAATCTAGGTTGAGGAGAGGCAACTAGCCATCAAATCACACCTAAATACTTTTTTTCAAAGTGATTCCATCTTCCATTTTCTCTTTATCTTTAGATTAAGGTTTGAATTTCATGTACATGTCATTTGCATGGCATTTTATCTCCATTTTGATGTGTTGTAAGATTTCTAGGGTTGACATCTTGCATCATTCAAATGATATTTGCATTTTCTTATTCTAGCACAATAGAATAGGGCTTTTGTCATATTTCAGACTTTCCTAGTCTTTAACACATCTAAGGCTAGGGTTTTATGCAATTTTTTCTCCATTCAAGGTTTAATTATCCAACTAGGGGTTTGAACAAGGAAAACCCCCCATTAGACAAACAATTTTAAGCTATTTTGCAAGAATTTTATGAGATCCCAAGTTGAGTTTTAGTTAGAAATTGTTGTGCAAGTGTCAAGGTGCAGAACAAAGATTTGAAGTTGCAGAAATTTGAAAGTGGATTAATTCGCCATGCATGGAGAATGAGTCACTCTTGAGATGCAGTTTTGAGTCAGATGCAGATCCTAGTTCCCAGTTGACAGAAAATAGATTTTTGTACAAAAAAACCCATAACTGGGACTGATTCGCCTAGGGTGGCAAATGAGTCCCAGTCAGCTCAAAATCAAACTTCATCAATTTTCCAGGTTGTTCTCTAGTCTTCTTCAGTTTACTAGGTGCACACATTCTGAAAAGCAGTCTTTTGTTTGGTTTATTTTGCATTCTTGTTCATTCTAATTTTAATATTTTTGTAACCAACACTATGTTTTCAAACATTGCATAAATCCTAAGTTTTGCATCCATAATCAGTCATTTAGATCACTTAATTACATTTAGTTCATTTCATTTAGCTAAAACAACATCCTACATTGCATAATTTGAATGAACCTAGCTAGCATTTTTTCCCTACCTCTCTCCTTTTAGGTGAAAAACCCTAGAAGAGTTAGAGAGTCTTGTGGTGCCAAAAATTTATGGTTCAAGATCAAATTGTAGACATCTTCAATAAGGTTATTTCAAAGGATAATTTTGAGTATCTCTGATAGAAGTTATGGGTTATTGCCCCTCCTTCTAACTAGATGCATGGATGGTGCATCTATCCAAGGGGATAAATTCATGTCATGTCCTTTTCTCTAGGATTGATGTGTGCTACCTCTCAAGGGAAGCAAGTAGTTGGTTGGTTGTTGCTGATAGGGGGAGCATGTATAGTTGTTTGAAGAAGAGGTGTTGTTGGTCGAAGGGGGAGAATGTGCTAATGATTTAAATGAAGATATTTTCACCCTTTGTCCTTGATGTGAAAGGGGGAGAATGTGCAGGTGTGTGTTGCCATCAATGCCAAAGGGGTCAAAATTTGGGATGCTTGTTATAAATGTGTTTATGATATTGTTGCACATGTTTTTGGTATTGGTTGTCATCAATGTCAACACTTAGTTAGGGTTGTCATTGATGTTGTGCTAACATTGGATTTGTTGATGTTCATGATTGGATGTAGTCATGCCTTGTTTGGATGAGTTACTGATGTTTATGGTTGGATTTCATGCCCTTTTTGGATGAGTTGATGATGTTCATGGTTGGATGCCATGCCTTGTTTAATGACTATTAGAGTTGTATTGTGTATTGTTGCTAACAACAGAGATGATATCATGATGATAGATTAAGATGAGGATTAGAAGTAATGATGAATTTGGAGAGATGTTTTTGATGGTCTCTAGTATGTTATATGCTCTCTCCTCTTGTTCCTAAGGAATTATGTGTTGCTGAAAGAAAGTTTTGGTCTCCACATGTTGGTGAAAGTTTTTGCTACAAGAAGTTGCTTTGAAGACTTTTTGGGAGAATGCTATGCATTCCTCCATCTTTGAAGATATGGTTTTATGGTTTGGGGTTTAGTTCTTATGTTATGTGGATGTTGCACTCCTATCTTTTCAAGTCACTAGTGTTTCCAAGGATGTTTCAAGTAATTGCAGTGGGTTGGAAGTGTTTATTGCTTATTAGGAATAGTCAAGAAAATGCTCTACATTTCTCTGCATTGGTGTTTATACTCCCATGGTTTGGTGAACATGCTCTTAGTGTTTGGGTAGTGTCAATTATTTTTTAATGTAATAAAGTGTTCCGCAAGTTGGTTTATTAATGTTTCATCTCATGCTTGTGTATTTTGTGCTTTTGGGATGAAGTGTTTTTGTTTGGTTTGTGGCAGCTATTTGTGGCATGACAATGTGAAATAAGTATCTAAAAGTGTTATTGGATGTTCATAGAACATATTTGTGTAGCGCGCATGTCAATGATTGATCTCTTTGGTGTCACATATTGTTTTGAGTTGGTCTTCTAGGAAATTTGTGGATATCTGGCCAAAAAGATTTGTTTTCTTGCTTGTGTTATGTCCTTGGGGATCTGTGCCATAATTTGAGGTTATGTTAAGATGTATTTGGGTTTTGACCTATCTTTTTCAGAATTGATTTGAGTAATTTCAATTGAAGATGTGTTTTTTGGGTCAACTAGTATCAAGTGCTACATGTTTCATCTACACATTTCCTTGTTGTTGACTTAGTTTGATGTGTGCCAACATATGTGTTGTCGAGGATCACATTGAAAGATGTAATAAGTTTTTATTTGGTCCTCTCTATCTCTTGGATAGGACTTCATTATGTTTTTGTGGCCAAATTGTTGAGGTTATTTTTTATCTTCTATTCTGGCTTACCTAATTGACATTTTGAGACCTTGTAGAGGATATAAATGAAAAAAAAATTCAGTTACAATTTGTATGAGAGTGGTGTGGTGTG